>PITA01009975.1:0-74430 GCA_004023965.1 Spilogale gracilis
AGGCTGAGTGACAGGTTCTGGGTTTGTGTACCTGGGGCTGTTGAAAGTGGGGATTGCCTCAGGTGGCCATCAAAGGCCTCCAGCTCTGAATACTTTGAATATTTCAGAGTGCACAGCTTCCTTTTGGGTTCTGGGCAGAGTTCCGTGGTGTGGCTGAGGTGTCCCCAATGGGTAGGGCTTATGGGCCAGGCCTCTGGGACAAAAGCCTGAAAGACCATCCTAGGGTTAGGTTTAGGGCCTAGGGCATGGCAGGTCCCATCTGTCGGCTCAGAGGAGAGCTTCCCTGGTGGTGAGTTGAGGACGAATTTCTGGCTAACTGTCAGACTCTAGGTTTGTGTCTGGGGAGCTAATCTGGTTAAGGTGGCCTCGGGGGTGGGCATGGCATATGTGTCATGATCTGAATCTTTTGTGCAACTCCAAATGGCATTCTTTCCCTCTTCGTGGTGGGCCAAGTCCCATTATTTGGACCACAAGTCCATGGCTGGTAGGGATTGTGCAACAGGCCTCAGGAGAAAGGAGCCAGAAACACCACCCTAGGATTTGGGTTAGGGCATAGGGGCCTGGCAGGCCAGATCTTTTGGTGCTGAGCTGTAAGTCCTTGGAGGCTGAGTTGAGGGTATGTGTCAGTCTGAGTGTCTGATTCCAGATTGGCGTAATGGGGACCATGGAAAGGCGGGATGGCCCCAGTGGACATGCAGATTTCTCTTGCTCTGAGGATTCTACCGGTCTTCAAATGGCACAGTTTCTGGCAGTCTGGCAGGCTGAGTCCACGGATATGTCCCACGTGTACCTAATGTTTATGGCTTGGGGGCCTGGCCTCTGGGTAGAGAGGCCTGAAAATCAAGGTTAGGGTTAGGACCAAGGGGCCCTACAAGCCCGATCTTGGAGTGATGAGGCGATCTGGCCAGGTGGCTAAGTTTAGGGCAAAAGTCAGTTTTAGTGCTGGACTCCAGGTGAGTGAAGAGGGGCTGCTGAGTGTGAGTTTCTTCCCTGGTCAGTAAGCAATCTTTCCTGCTCTGAGGGTTATGGGTACCTCCAATGTCATGATTTCCTTTTGCCTCGCATGCAGAGTCCCCTGGTATGGGTGTGGTGTCCTCCATCTGTCAGGCTAGGCACCCAGGCCTCTGGGGACAGAAGCCCCAAAATCCAACCTAGGGTTAGGGTTAGGGTCTAGGGGCCCAGGAGGCCCGATCTCTTGGCACTGAGCTGAGCTTCCTTGGAGGCTCAGTTGAGGGTGTGGGTCAGTCTGAATCCCAGACTCCATGTTGGTGTCATGGGGTCCTTTGAAGTTTGGGGTGGCTGCACAGTGGGCATGCAGATTTCTGCTGCTCTGAGGGTTTCCTGAGCTCCAAATGGCATGTTATCCTGCTGATTGGCAGAGTGAGTCCACTGATAATGTCCCATGTGTACCTCATCTGTGCAGCTTGGGGGCCAGGCCTCTGGGAACATAGGGTTGAAAATCCAACCTTGGATTAGGGTTAGGACTTAGGGTCACAGCAGACCTGAACTTGGAGTGGTGAGGCGAACTGCGTAGGTGGCTGCGTTAAGGCCGTTGGTCAGTTGCAGTGCCAGACTCCAGGTGAGTGTCCAGGGTCCTGTTGAATATGGTCTTGTTCCCTGCTAGGCATGCATATTTCTCCTGCTCTGAGGGTTTTGTGGAGTTCCAAATGTCACCGTTTCCTTGTGGATGGTAGGCAGAGTACTCTGATAGACTCATGGTTTTGCAATCTCTAAGGCTTGGGGGCCAGGCCTCGGGGGAAAGATGTCTGAAAATGCAATCGAAGGTTAGGATTAGGTCCTAAAGGCCCAACCAGCCTGATCTCCCGGGCTGAGCAAAGTTCCTAAGGGGCTGAGTTGAGGGTGTTCATCTGTCTGAGTGCCCAATTCCAGGTTAGTGTCCAGGGGGCTGCTGAATGTGAAGGTGTCCCCTGGTAGGCATGCAGTTACTCCTGCTATGAGGGTTTTGTGGAGCTCCCAATTTGGTGTATCCACGAACACAGCCGTTTCCTCTGGTATGGATATGGTGTCCTCAGCCTCTGTGGCTTAGCGGGCAGGCCTCCGAGCACAGAGCCCTGACATTGCAACCTAGGGTTAGGGTTAGGTCCTCGGGGATCAGCAGGTCCAATCCTCCAGGATTGATTTCAGCTACCTGGGGGGTGGAGTTGAAGACATGTGTCTGTCTGAGTGCCTGACGGCAGGTTAGTGTCCAGGGGGCTGCTGAAAGTGGGCGTATCCCCTGGTAGAGATGCAGATTTCTCCCACTCTGACACTTGTGTGGTGTTCCAAATGCCGTGGTTTCCTTCTCGCTGCAAGTCAGAGTCCTCTGATTTGGCCCAGGTCTCCTACATCCTTATGGCTATGGGGCCAGGCCTCTGGGGACAGATATCTTAAAATCCAACCTGTGGTTAGGGTTAGGCCTAAGGGCCCAGCAGGACCGATCTCTTGGTGCTGAGCTCTGACTCCTCAGAAGCAGAGTTGAGGGCATGTGTCAGTGTGAGTGTCCAATTCCAGGTTGGTGTAATGGGGGCTGTTTAAAGTGGGGGGTGGCCCACAGTGGGCATGCAGATTTTTGCTGTGATGAGGGTTTTCCTAGTCTCTAAATGGCACAGTTTCTGACATTCTGGCAGGCGGAGTCCAAAATATGTCCCATGTATACCTAATGTTTATGGCTTGAGGGCCAGGCATCTGGGTAGAGAGTCTTGAAAATCGAGTTTAGGGTTAGGACCTAGGGATCCTATAAGCCCAATCTTGGTGTGCTGGGCGAGCTTCCCCGGGTGGCTGAGTTTAGGGCATAGGGCAGTTTTAGTGCCAGACCACCAGGTCAGTGACCAGTGGCTACTAAGTGTGAGCTCTTTTCCTGGTCAGTAAGCAGATTTCTCCTGCTCTTAGGATTTTGCTTACCTCCTAATGATATGGTTTCCTCTTGCCTGACAGGTGGAATGCCCCAGTATGGGTCCGGTGTCCTCAATCTGTCGGGCTTGGCGCCCAGGCCTTGGGTAAGAAGCCCCATAATCCAACCTAGGGTTAGGGTTAGGGTGTAGGGGCCCCAGGGAGCCCAATCTCTCAGTTCTGAGATGAGCTTTGTAGGAGGCTGAGTTGAGTGCATGGGTCAGTCTGAGTGCCAGACTCCATGTTGGTGCCAGGGGTGTATTGAAATTTGGGGTGTGTGTGGCATGTTGGCTGTGCATATTTTTCATCTCTGAGGGATTTGCAGTTCCAAATGGCATAGTTTCCTGCTGACTGGCAGGTTGAGTCCACTGATATGTCCTATGTATAACTCCTCTGTGCTGCTTAGGGGCCAGGTGTCGGGAACATTGGGTTGAAAATCCAACCTAGGGTTAGGTTTAGGAACTAGGGACCCTGTAGACCCCAACTTGGAGTGCTGAGGTGAGCTGCCTTGTGCAGCCCCCACCACCCCTCCCTGGGCAGCTTAGCACTGCTTTAAGCCGGGGTAGACATGCCTGGAGACCCTTCCCACCTCCCACGTGGCAGGCAGCTGGGCACTGTCCCTGGAGGGTGAGAATTTCCCCAGGCCTCAGGACATTGGGACAGAGAGCTTTGGCATGTTGGAGGGTGTTCTTCTCTCCTGGTGCTCAGAACACTTTATTGGCAATTTGTGCCCAGATTCCCAGGAATCTGGCTGAGTTCTCCCGAGGTTTGAACCGACATAGCTTCCTCCCATGACATGTCAGGAACCAACAGTGCCCCACCGCACGCCATCTGTATCTGCAGCTCTCCTGTGTGACCTGTGGCAGCGGGGTGACTTTCAGCCTCGCTCAGTGTCTCACCCTGGAGCTCAGTGTGGCCAGCTGTATTGTCCCATCCCCAGTACTGCTCACTGTGCAGCCCAGCGATCCATCCAGCCATGTCAAGTGCCTGGTGCCCGTTTCCTGCCTCCGGCATGGCAGGTGGCCTGGCAACGCCCCCGCCAGGCGACAGGCAGCCAAGCCACAACGTTCCCATTCATGGTCCTCAGCAGTTTGCCCTTGAGGGCACTCAGCGGGTCCCGGCTGAACTCTCATTTTACCCAGGCAGAGGTCCGTGATTTCCCTGAATTCTCACCTGACTTGAAAGGAGTTGTCATGAGCTTTGGCCTGAGGTCTCCAGTGATGGGAACTCAGCTCCCAAAAGACCTGGAATAATTTCCCATGGGATTTCAGTGGAGAACTCAAAAGCTTGGGATTAAGTCCTTGCCTCTTCTTGTCTTCACAGGTTTCTTGAAACACTTTCTTATCAGATTTCTATGCAAATCCAAGGGATTGAAATTTGTGGTGGCCCTGGGTGTTCAGGAGATTTCTGCTGCTCTGACTGTTTGGTGGAGCCCCAGATGGCAGTTTCCTGCTGGCTGACAGGTGAGTCCACTGGTATTGCTCATGTGTACCTAATCTCTATAGCTTTGTGGACAGGCCACTGGGTACAGAGGTCTGCAAATCAGAAGTATGGTTACAGTAAGGACCTAGCGGCCCTGCGAGCCCTAACTGAAGTGCTCAGGAGAACTCCCCGTGTGGCTCTCTTTAGGCTTTGGTCATATTCAGTCCCAGTCTCCAGGTGAGTATTCATGGGGCTGCTGAATGTGATGTTGTTCTCTGGTAGGCAATCTGATTTCTCCTGCTAGAAGGTTTTGCATAGTTCCAAGTGTCATGGGCATCTTTTGGCTGGAAGGCAGAGTTCTCTGGTGTGGATCTGGAGTCCTCAATCTGTGGCTTCAGGACCCGGGCTTCTGGGTAGAGAAGCCTGAAATTCTCAATGAGGGTTATGGTTAGTTCCTAGGGGTTCAGCAGGCCCAAAATTCCAGCTCTGAGTCCACCTCCCTGGGGAGAGTTGAAGGCGTGCATTTGTCTGAGTGCCCAACTCCAGGTTACTGTCCAGCGGGCTGCTGATGTTGGGATGTGCCCTGGTAGGCAGGCAGATTTTTCTAGCTCTTAGGGTTTTGTGAAGCTCCAAAACATATGGTTTCCTCTTGGTTGGCCTGCAGAGTCATGTGGTGTGGGTCTGGTGTCCTCAACCTGTGGGGCTTGAGGCCCTGGACCATGGGTACAGAAGTCTGAACTTTACACTTAGGGTTAGGTTTCAGGCCTAGGGGCCCACTAGGCCCAATCTTATAGCATGCAGTCTGGCTCCCTTGGGGGCTGAGTTGAGGGCATGGGTCTGAGTACATGCCTCCAGGTTAGAGTCCAGGGGGATGCTGAATGTCGGGCTGTCCCCTGGTAGGCATGCAGCTTTCACAACACTGAGGGTTTTGTGGGGCTCTGAATGTCATGGTTTCCTTCTGGCTGGAAGGCAGAGTTCTCTGATATGAATCATGTGTCCCCAATCTCTAGGACTTGGGTCCCAGGCCTCTGGGACAGAAGCGCAACAATCCAACCTAGGGTTAGGGTCTAGGGGCCTGGTAGGCCCTATCTCTCCACATTGAGCTTAGGGCATGGGTCAGCCTGAGTGTGAGACTCCAAGTTGGTGTCATGGGGGCTGTGGAATGGTGTGCTGGTTCCCAGTGGGTGTGCAGATTTCAGCTGCTCTGAATGTTTGGCCGAGGTCCAAATGGCACACTTTCCTGCTGGCTGGCTTGTTGCATGTAATTTCCTGAATATGTCTTGTCAGCCCTTTCTGGCTTGCCAGGTTTCTGTGGAAAGGTCTGACATTCTGATGGTCCTCCCTCTAGGTAAGGGATCACTTTCCCCTAGCTGCCCTTAAGACATATTCTTTGGTTTTATGATTCGTGAATTTCACTATTATGTACCTGGAGGTTTTTCTGACCTCATTGATCTTGGAGGGTGTCCTCTCTGCCTCTAGGACATGAACATTTGTTTCATTCCCCAGATTTGAGAAATTTTCATCCAATATTTGTTCAACAATATCTTCTAGGCTTCTCTCCCTCTCAACTCCTTTGGGGATTCCAATAATTCTGATATTGGAGCATTTCATGGCATCATTTATTTCCCTTATTCTGTTTTCATGGGATTTTAGCTGTTTTCTCCAAGACTTCTCTTGCTCCTCCTTCTTAATCCATCTGTCTTCTAAATCACTGATACGATCTTCAGCTTCACTTACTCTGGCTGTTAGCATATTTAAATTAGATTGCATCTCATCTATAGCCTTTCACTATAGTGAAACCTCAGCTTTCACTTCTGTTGCTATGACTTCCACTTTGAGGCTAATATTCTTTTCCAAATTAGCCATTGCTTGGACAATTGCTGCCCTGAATTCCATTTTTGTCATATTGTTTATGTTCATTTACAGTAATTCTGTGACCGGGGTTGCCTTCTCGGGGTTCTTCTTCTTCTGTTGGATGTTCCTCCTCCGAGTCATTGTGGCGAGGAGTGGTTGAGGGGGTGTATAGCTAAATATATCAGCCACTATATAGGTGAATTGGTCTCTGGAAGGTTTTGGAGCAACTAGAATTCACCACCGAATTGGGAGGAGAAAGAAAAAAGAGAACGGAAGAGAGGAAGCAAGAAAAGAAACCCCTGCCATCGTGGGGCCCAGTGGAAGGATTTATATGGTACAAAACTGTTACAGGGTAAAGAAAAGGGCTATCAAGGGTAAATGAAGAGATCAAAAAGCGAAGCCCAATATATATGACCCCCAAGATCAGTATTTATATAATACAAAAGCAAAGACAATTACACAGAAACACTGACTGACTAGAGTGGAAGGTGAGGGTAGACACTCCTTGTTGGCAAGGAATGTGTTTCAGACGCTCCTGAGCTTGACTTGTTATTATTGTTGGAGGAGCCCACTTTCTAAAGATATAGGGAGATTAGAACTGGTTGTATATAGGGGTAGTATTGAATAGGGATGTGGGATTAACTTGAAGCTTATAACTACATGTATATGTAAAAGAGAGAATAAAGGAAAGAAGAGAGAAGAAAGGGAAAAACAGAGAAAACAAACAGGGAAACAAGAGGCAACAATAACAGCAGAAAATACAGGAATGTGTTTGAAAAAATTTTAAGGTAAAAAAAATGTTATAGAGTGTTGTATTGAGTATCACGTTGTGATGAAAAGGGGGTTAAAATTGAAAGAAGAGAAACCGTGAGAATTCATTTTTAAGTTTAAAACAGAAGCTTTAAAATAAAAATAGAAAAAAGTTAAAAAAGCAAATAAGGTGGAAAACTGTATCAATAAAGTGTAGGGCTTTTGGTACTTGTAGTCAGTACCTGGAGTTTAATAAATTGCCTTTCCCCCCTATGTTGGGGTTTTACACTTTCAGTGTTGTCCTCCTGTGCTTCTGGCTTGCTTTCTGGGGGCGGGGCCTGCCGGGCTGTTCAGTCTTTCCACCTGGGCTGCGTCTCTCCGCCCCCTTGCTAGAGACTGTTTTCAATGGTAACCAGGTTGTCAGGGTACAGTTCTCTCATGGGGGAGCTTTGTTCTTTTTTGTCCTTTTTCAGCCACTGAGGAAGTCAGGTGGGAACAAGATGTCTGCGCCCAGACCCAGGCTCCCAAAGAGAGCCTCTACACAGAGAGAGGCTCTTACCCGCCTTCGAGTTGGCAGCCTGTCACAGCCGGGCAGGTGCAGATGCTGGATTGATTTCTGCCCAAACCCCCGCTTTTTGCTTCACTCCCGCACCTTGAAACCACAACTGATTTTGGATTGTGCGACCTTGTCTGTGCCAAGGGACCCGCGGCTCCTCAGGTCCCGCGCAGTTCTGCAAAATCGCCAGGTCCACACCTGGTCCATGGGGTGGAGAGAAGCGGGAGAGAAAAGCAGCGGAGGAAAGGGGAAGAAAGAAAGGAAAAAAAAAGAAAAAAAAAGGAGAAAGCGGCGGGAAAATAGACTCTACACTCGCTGTTTTCGCGCTACACAGGGCCCTCTTGTGCTCTGAGAAACCCTGCTCCTCTGGCTTAAGCAGTGGGGAGATAGACTCTGCACCCCGGCCCCTTTAAGTTCTCTCGAGCCGCGGGGCACTTCCTCTCCCTGCGGATCTCTGTCTCCCCGCTGCCCCGGCAAAAAAACAGACTTTGCATCTCACAGAGCACTCTCTGTCCCTGCAGGTCCCCGTCTCCCCGCTGCTGGGGCAAAAAAACAGACTCCATGCCACCAGCTCTGCTGTGTTCTGGGTTCTGCCTCACCCTGAATCAGACCGTAATCTGCTGTTATTCCCCACGCACAGAGCACTTTCATGCTGGGGTATTTGCTTTCAATGGTTCAGCTCTGCGGGCTTCCTCCCCCACACCCCTGTCTCTGGGGGTAAGGCTCTGGTTGCTTTCACTTGTTTCTACGTTTTTGCCGATGGTCTTTGTCTCCCGTGGTGATCCAGAAGCGCGAAATATCACATTTCAGGCTGATTTCATGGGTGCTCACAGTGGTCCTGGAGTGTTTTTTTTTTTTTGCTGGAATTGAGCTCACTTGAGGGAACTCCTCAAAATGCGGTCACCTGGCCTTCCACCATCTTCTTCTCTGACCTTTCCGAGCTCTTTTGTCAACTTTCTTAAATAATCACAGTGTGCTGAGTTGGGTCAGTCCGATCTGTATACCTGTTAGGCTCATGTCCATGTGCTAATGCTCTTTTTTGCTGACTTCTGGGGGCTTATGTCCATGTGCTAATGCTCTTTTTTGCTGACTTCTGGGGGCTGATGTTAACCGTTGGTGTTAGCTTTTACAATCAAAAGGGGGAATCAAAAGCACTTTAACTTCTTGGTAAACATGTATTGTTTTAGGAAGACAAGGAGCATTTGATTTGGGCCTCCAGTGGGCCAACAATTCATATTTGCAGTCCTGAAGGCAAACGCTTTGCCTAGAGACTTGTTCGGATGATCCATTGGCCAAAGAGCTGCAAACGGTTTTGCAGTCAATGTCTTTCATTCATGTCCTTCTGGCATGGGGTATAATTTTCACGCTATGCCAGGTTTCATAAATGGCCCCACCCGAGGTTCACGTGATAAGGACTTTTTGACGGACCAAGCCAAAAGTTGTCTTTGTAGGATAAATCACTGGAACCTCATCTTAGCACTATCCTTCAGGGTCACAGTTCTGCTCTCTATCATAACTTCATACTCATCCAGGGTCCAGTTAACTGTCCTTGAGAAATCTGCAGCAAGCAGGCTTTAACAGCTGTTCCCAAGCCCTACCCCGACACGGTGTCTCTTGCTTTGCTTCAAGGCGCGCTACACACTGAAGCTGTAATGCGGTTTCCAAAGTGCAGTTCTGATAATGTTCTTCCTCTGCTGGCACCTTGCCTTTGTTTCCCACTGGACCTGGGGTAAGACCCCCTACATGGTCCTTGGTCAGGCGTCTGGCCCCAATCAGCTCCCTGGGATACAATAGAGGTGGTGCCTAGAATCCTCATGTTTCTTAAGTACCCTTGAGAATGTTTGAAAACTGAACAAAAGGTTGGCTTCCAAATATAAAAGAAAACAGAATCAATATCAAACTTAGGTAATTGTGTGAAATTTTCTCAAAACACAATATTCATCATCTATTCGATTGCCATACAATGCAGTTTTCATGAAATAATCTGAAAGATATACCTAACATGTGGGATGAATGCTCAATTTAATGTGAAATGAGCTCTTCAGGGTAAAAATGCCAAGAGCACAATATCTAAAAAGTCTCCTAGGTGTCTTGCCTCTCTCCCACCCTCTCCCCATTTGCCCTTCACTCTTCCCTCCAGCTAAACCAAAGCTCTTTGGGTACCTTGATACACCATGTTGTTTCTACCCCTAGACATGCCACCCTTGGGTTGCCTGGGTGGCTCATTTGGTTAAGCGACTCCCTTTGGCTCAGGTCATGATCCCAGAGACCCGGGATCGAGCCCCATATCAGGCTCCCTGCTCGGCGGGAAGCCTGCTTCTCCCTCTCTCACTCCCCCTGCTTGTGTTCCCTCTCTTGCTGTGTTTTTCTCCGTCAAATAAATAAATAAAATCTTTTTTTTTAAAAAAAGAAATGCCACCCCTTCCCTTGGGGGGACTCCTTTAGATCCTTGGCCCATACTCATCTGGCTGATTCCCCAAACTGCCCAAGCTGGGGGCCGTGACCACCCACCTGTTCCCATAGCAACAGACCCTCCACTCCCATCAGCGATTAGAACTCATAATTGTACCCCACTGTCCACCTCTGGTGTGTAAGCTCTGGGCAGGACTGTGTCCCTCCTTCCATCCTGTTCACCACCAAGTGCCCAGAGCCTAACATAGAACCTGACATTGAATAATGAACATTTGTTCACTTGATTGTAGTTTCACTGTTTTGAGTCAATCTTCATACTAACAACTAACAGATCAATAGTTTTATTTTGATTTAATTCACAGTGATCTTGATTGATCTCAATGACCTTACACAGCCTTTTGATGTAGAGACCTCGTTCATGTATTTTAAATTCAGTCTGTCTTCATCGCTCTCTGAAACATGCTTTTTTTTTTTAATAGGAAATACCAATATTTAAACTCTAAAAAAATCTCTTTACTGTGTATTGTTCTTTATAATCAATTAGTTTCTGCATTTGAATTATTTATATGCCAGAAATTAGTTTCTCTAAAGTCTGCAATTTATGCTATCACTATTTCACTGTAATAAATTTTTGATTCTTTAAATGAATTTATTTCAATCTACAGCTAAAAAATAATTGATTTATATTTCAAAGAGCTAATAAAATTTAGGATAAGTAATTAATTACTCAGTAAAACCTATCTTCTGTCATGAGGCTTTCATGTGGATCTGGAAACAGCCATTTCTTCTAGGTTGGTGGCAGGAAGGAAGTAGTGTGGTAGAGTGGCGTGGGTTCAAATCTGACCTTGGACATGTATAATCAATGGAATGATGACAAGCTGTTCAGCAGGCTTCCAATCCGGAAAATGGAAAGAGAAAGCCCACCTTGCGCAGTTTTAGTGTGAATTAGAGATAACCTGGACAAACTACTTTGCTCATTCAATAAGAACTATTATCTTATTTTTGCAGATTCAACGGTATTTTAACTCTGCACATGGTGTATTCTCAAAGCTGTGTCTTATAAAGTGGTGTTCTTCATTCATATTCTTTTCATCATATTAACTTTAATTATAATTTGTATATTGGGTGGGGGGGATCCCATACCATGTCTTCAACCTTTATTGAGGTCTATAGAATATTTAAAGCAAATATTTAAAGGGGAGAGGGATGATCATTTCTGGCTAAGGGAAAGATGCATAAGGTCCTAAAAGCTTATGTAAAATGTTCAGAGAAAATTTTATTTGGGGCACGATGGCTTAAATTCTAGAATAGAGTTCTAAGCACACAGCTCAGCACCTAGTGGAATGGAACGACACTCGGCACTATCTGAATAGACTTGAACTGGAATGGAAGGTATGAGAAATGACTTAATTTTTTAAAATAAAATAAACCATTGTGTTCAGATTGTCTTGCTGTAGTTTGGGGCCTTAGTATCCTCCTTTTCCACATGATGTATCTGGTTAAGATAATGTCAGTGGTCCCTCCAGCTATCCCTGACTCATTTATCTGATCCTGGAGAGTATGAGACTTCTTCGTAAAGTTGAGGTTGGTCATCACAATCTGCCACAGAATTCAAGTCTTGTGCCAACTCCAATAAGGTATCCTAGCCCACAGCAATACTTCTTAGCCTTTAGGAAGTCACAGAACCCTTTAAGAATCTGAGGAGACCTATGAATCTTCTCATGAGCATAAAATTCATAATTCTCTATAAACTGTCAGGGAACCTCTAAACCCCAGATTAAGAATCTCTGCATTAGGGAGTTTCCTGTTTTGGGGAATGTTTTAGCTCCAACTGTTATAACAAAATATCATGTCATAAACTAGGTGGCTTATACACAACAGAAGTTTATTTCTCACAGGCCAGAGGCTGGAAGTCCAAGATCAGGGTCCCAGCATGGCCAGGTGCTGTTGAGCATGTTCTTCTGGTCTGCAGACAGCTTCCTTGTCATGGTATCCTCACAGGGTGGAGAGCGGAGGAGGAAGCAAGCTCTCCCATGACTCTTGGAGGCTGCAGATATTGTTCATGAAGCTCCATGCTCATGAGCTTATCTAACCATAAGCACATCCTGATGGCCACACCTCCTGGGCCTTCCAGCTGAGAATCTATGGTTGGGGGGACACAAGTTCAGTCCACAACAAGAGAGCAGCTGTGACTGTTCACATGGACACAGCTGGATAGACCCAAAAACAAATATTGCCTCAAAACCTTGAGATTTGCTGGAGATTATTCATCTCGTGGGTTCTGCTCAAATTTCTGATTGGCTTTATCATTTCTCAGACTGAAAATATTTTTATTAATGAAAAGAAACACAGAGGTCAAAAGTATAAAGATCTATCAAGAAAAGTACTTGAGGGGTGCCTGGGTGGCTCAGTCATTAAGCATCTGCCTTCAGCTCAGGTCATGATCCCAGAGTCCCGGGATCAAGCCCTGCTTTGGGCTCCCTGCTTCTCTCTCTCTCTCATTCCCCTTGCTTGTGTTCCCTCTCTATCTGTGTTTCTCTCTGTCAAATAAATAAATAAAATCTTTAAAAAAGAGACAGAGAAGAACTTGAGAAGAAGTATCTCATACACCACTCTACCATTTCCCTCCCACTTGAACATCTTCATTTCTTCGTATCTCAGCTTCTCCATCTATGTGATGGAAACAATGGCATGTCCTGTGTCTATCACCCAGAAGAGTGTGAAGGTCAAGTGAAAAGGTAAAAGTAATAACAACGGTGGGATTAGCAGAGGTGACGGTGATTGTGAATTTAGGATGTGCCAAGTACTGTGCTGAGTCCTCAGGTAGGGCATCTGTGGGGATGTACTGGTAGCTCAGGTGGGGCATGGAGGGGGGAATCAGTGAGGATGTGGGGAATGCTGTGCTGAGTACCTCAGGTGGGTCATCAGTGGCACATAACAGATACTTTATGCCATCGTCTCAGTAACCCTGTGATATGACGATCTATATTTGTATTTTACATGGAAGGAAGAATGGAGGCATGGAGATATTAAGAGATTAGTGCAAAGTGAAGGAGCTTATGTAGAGCAGGATCCAAACTGTGATCATCTGATAACAGCACTTAAGCCCTAAACTCTACACTCCACAGCCTTCTGTAAGAATCATGCATTTGCATGCAACAAATCACACAGTGCCATGAGTCAAGAGATGGATTTCACTTATTTTAAGTGCTTTGACCTTCCAGACAGAAGACAAGCTAGTATAAAATAAATAGGTCATCATTGGATGTTACTCTGTGCAGCAGATGATTTCATAAATGTTTACTTTCACTGTTTCAGAACTCAAACTCTGATGAAAACTATGGTTTCCTGGTTTGTTTTCTGGTTCTAGATTATAACCTCCAGCTTTTTTTGTTCTGTTTTGTTTTTAAATATCTCCACATACATATAGGCATATACAATGTATCTTATTTATACACAGGAGCTTTTAGAAAATAGGGATTATTTGTACTTTCTTTTTTTTTAAAGATTTTATTTATTTATTTGACAAAAAGAAACACAGCTAGAGAGGGAACACAAGCAGGGGGAGTGAGAGAGGGATAAGCAGGTTTCCTACCAAGTAGGAAGCCTAATGAGGGGCTTGATCCCAGGTCTCCAGGATCATGACCTGAGCCGAAGGCAGTCGCTTAACCAACTGAGCCACCCAGGCGCCCCATTTGTACTTTATTTTACAAATTCTAGGACAGGTCTTCAGGATGGAAGGAAAGTAAACAATTCTGTCCCTGAAAATCCTAATAGTCATCGCATGATAGCTGTCGTTTGCCCAGAAACGTCCTCTGTGCATTGCCCTCCTCGTCCGGTTTAATCGTCTATGATTCATGGGAAGTGGGTACTATTATTAGACCCGTTTTGCTGATCAGGACAGTTTAACATTCCTTGACTGAAGCTCCACCAGTTTTCTCTGCAATGCCAGGCCTCTGAACTCCCTTTGCTCAGGCATTTCTTTAGGAAACTTGCAATCATGAATTCTTTCTCTCCTTTCTGAGATAGAACTTTTCTTTCAGGGATATGAGAGCCATTCCTCTGAAATAGGATATCATCAAGACGGGTAGCATTCTAGGTGCGCCTGGGTGGCTCAGTCCTTTAGCATGTTGCCTTGTCCTCGGGTCATGATCCCAGAGTCCCGAGATCAAGCCCAGCATCCGGCTCCCCGCTCGGTATGAAGTCTGCTTTTCCCTCTCCCTTTGCCGCTCCCCCTGTTTGTGATGTCTATCCCTATCTCTGTCTCTCTCCCTTTCTCAAATGAAGAAATAAAATCATTAAAACCACACATACATATATATATATTTCTATGTATAGAACATCTCTGGAAGGTGCACAAGAAAATGTTAACAGGAAGTATCTGGTGGAGGAGAGGACTGGGGGAAGGAGAGAATTCTTACCTACATTCTTCAGTACTGGTGAAATATTTTCTACCATGTGCATTACTAGTTACTCAAGAAAATATTTATTTAAAATGGAGTCATCTGATGTGAGGGGTGTCCTTCAATACAGATGACATATCCTCACTATCTCTGAGTTACAGATAAGGCACAGCAAGGTTTACTAACTTATTAAACTTTGCTCAGCAAATTAGTAGTCTGCAGACCCAGAAAATCTACATCTGCATGGTGAGCAAATGCAGTGTGGGACCTTAGATTGGCGCCTGGCACAGAAGAACCACTGGGGAAAACTGAGGAGATCCAAAATAAAGTCTCTATTGGGGTGAAGTATTACACCCATGTTAATTCCTTAGTGTTGATGAATGTCGTGTGGTTTCCCAAGATATTCAACATTATCCATTATCTCCACAAATCCATAGTTAATACTACGGAATGGGGGGCACCTGGGTGGCTCAGTTCGTTGAGCAACTGCCTTCGGCTCAGGTCATGATCCCGGAGACCCAGGATCGAGTCCCACATCAGGCTCCCTGCTCGGCGGGAAGCCTGCTTCTCCCTCTCTCCCTCCCCCTGCTTGTGTTCCCTCTCTCGCTGTGTTTCTCTCTGTCAAATAAATAAAATAAAAAAAATACTATGGAATGGGGTATGCTTCTGGCTTTTAGAGAATTTTATTATCCAAACCACATAGAATTGGTCAAAGTGGTGAGTTATATTGGTTTGGGAATCAATCCCACTTTCCAGTTGTGTAATTGTGTGCCCATGGGGTTCTATTATTATCCCCACAGACTAACAAGCAAGAAGATTGTCAATATATAAGTTACTATGGTAATTTCTCTGAAGTTTACTACAAGTTGTCTAACTTAGGTAAACAACAAACATTTAAAGACAATCAGATTTAGAAAGTAACATCCACAAAGGTGTGTTAATTGTTCTCTCTAAAATAACCCTCATTTCCAGAGATAGCCAAATCAAGACTAATTTATTTGAAAAACAAGTTCAGTTTTAATAAACTTGGTCTAATTATTTACATAAGCTCAGCAAGAACAGTGAGTGATCCTATAGATCTTTTAGAATCCGCTTTGCTGGCATTTTTTAGAAGGAATCTCTAGGTTGAACTTTCAGTAGCCTTCCCAGGCCAGGAGCCAAGTCAAGTATTTGCCATCAGACATACCTGCAATACCTGAAAATTGGACAAATTCCTCTTCCTGAGATCCCCAGAGCATCCTGAAATTTCTGCACCTGCCAAGAAGTAACATTCTTTACTCACCTGGTGAGGCTGCTGGGAGCTCTGAGCAAGGTATCAGGCCAACAGTTCCAAGGGGTTGTGGCTCCAGGTTTCATAAAGTCCACATTAGCTCCTTAAAGCTGTCTGGTCATATCTGAGTCTATGCATGTCTTTCTCAAATAGGACATTCCAATCAAAGCCTTGGTAAAATAACCCATGTTTCCGAGGTGTCCTGTTACAAGGAGAACAAATTCTTCTAGAACTTATGCAAATGACTAGGACTGCCTTGGAAGAAGGAATACATACTGAGACCTTTTGAGTTTCAGAGAGTTTAGATAGAAAAGTTGAATGCTTTGATTTGTTTACAAATGAATATTTTTATATTTCTGTTAAGACACAGATATTTTAAGAAAAGTTTCCTTAGTCTGCAAGAGCACACGTTAGAGAACCAGCAATGTTTCAAACAAAAGTTACAACACTATAATCTTTTAGTTTATTTAGCCCCATGTTACTAATTCTGGTTTAGTTGGAATGCAGCTTTCTTTAGTTAGTTCTGGAAATTCTTCCCCATTTTAGTTTGAGGATTTTCAATATATTGAATACCTGTATTTGTCCTGAAAGTCCTTTTTTATGAATCTCCTTGAAGATAGAGCTCATTTTACAAGAGAATTAGAACAATTATAAATGATAAAAACTCAGAATAGACATAGTTAAAGAGCTGATGAGATGAGTTTACAATATAGCTGATGAGGAAATCAGGTTATTTCTGCGACACATAACACTTCAATAACTAAAATATCAAGTGATGACCTTATCAAAACATTAAAACTTTAGGAATTATATATAACCTCTAGAATATAATAGAATATTTACCCAAGTGTAACCTCAGGTTTATCATTTGTTCAGCAGTACTTCCTGAGTAACTTTGCATACCAGGGAAAAGACCTAATGAGTTTAAGAGACATCATTTAGAATTTACATCTTGTGAAAACTGATTAAAACATTAAAGAATATTTTAAAGCACATGCCTAAATATAATTAAGGATGTTAAAGACCAGATACAGACAAAATACAGAAAATAGTTTTTCGGAGCAGGCAAAAAGAAAACAACTGTCTACATTTTCTTCTTAACAGCAGATCAATTGAAGAAAGCTTTGTCTTTTTGAACACAGAGAAAGCAGGCTTTCATTCTTATCCCAGTGCACTTTAAAATCCATTTATTTTAATCCTAGTCTGTCTTGACCACACCTAAAGTTCCTTTCGAGGTTTTCCATCATAAACCTTCTACTAACTTTCCTTTGCATTTAGATTTTGTCCCAAGTCATTTCTCTTCAAACAACCAGTCTCATTTAGGACAAAATTACCTTTTTTTACCTTCCACAAAAATGCATTCCCTTTTCTTATATCTTTCTTACATATCTCTTACATTTCCCCAGAGTTGTTTTCCTTATTTCCATCAGTCTTTGTTGCAGTTAGCAGAATCTTGCACTCTTAGAAACTTTAATCTCCAGTGAAGACTAAGGAGTTACTCTGTGGGAACTGTTACCTGAATTCTTTAGATGGCAAATTTATGAATCAATTAAGTACAAGACATGTTTACCAACAGATTTAAATATCCCAAGTTTCTTTGTAATAAGAAGTCAAAAGCACAAACCCATGTCCATTTCACAGTGATTTAGCACTTCATCCTATTTGGCAAAGACCTAGATGTCCAATGAATTTAATTTCATTTATCATCCAAGCAAAACTTTAACATTTCAGAAGAATTTGATAGTTATCTTAACAATTACCCATGAAAAGTTGGGCCACTAACCATCAGTTTAGTCATCTTTTTGCTAACAAATTACAACAGAGGTAGTATGAGCTTATTTGACCTTCAGCGAACCTCGATAAATTTTGCATTTAGTGCTGATAACTTTAAAGACACATCTATCTTAATGAAACGAACAAACATAGCTTAGTTCAAATAGTGATTTATGTTCCACCTGGGCCCACCCCATTTTCAGTTTTTACCTGAGACATGGGTGGGGAAATCTGGAGTAGGAATTGTTAGGTCTGGGGGGTGCCCTTCTGGTTCCTTGACACTAAGAGAAGGAGCCAGGGTGCAGGAGGCACCGAGGATGGTATAGAGGCCAGTCATGCAGGCCACACCTAGGTTAGTATAGAAACAGGAGAAGAGGGAGACAGAAGAGACCAAGTGCTGCCAGAAGATGGAGAAAGAGTTCCTGGTTTTAGAACTCATCGGCTCCAACAGAGAAGTAAACGCCAGATGATTCCCTGACAGCAAGGGTAGAGGGGTTAGGAAATCCTGGGGCCAGAGAAGACTGGGAATTTCCCTGAAACAAAGGGAGTTTCGGCAGCTGCTTGGGAATATTCCTTAAAGTCTCTATCCCGGGGAAGTCTAACCACACTTGGCTCCAGTTATAGCCATTAACCCAGGAAATGAGGGAGGGAGAAGCCCCCCCACCCCCATCTATTAAGAAGATTAACTGTGCCCTGCTCAGGAAACCAGGGGCAAACTGCTTGGACTAAGTTAAGAAATCTCTCTATCTGAGCATCACTGACTTTTATTCCATGGGCCTTGAGCATAGTCAAGGATTTGTAGAGAAAGAACCTGATTCTTGGCCTGTAGCTGTCCCATAATTTATTCCTCCTGATGCACGATTGCTCCTCTATTACCAATTCCAAATGCTGAGACGTCTCTACACCAGAGCAGTTCCTCACCTGGTGTGGCATCTGCCGATCCTGAGTACTCAAGTCCCAGTTCAGGTGCCATGTGGCAAGGAACCGGCCTTCACTGAATGGAGAAGCCTGAGTTCTGGGCTAGGAATGAGAGAGAGATACAAAGGATGCAATCCGGAGGGTTGCAGCTAGTGCTGCTAGGATGATGTGTATTTGTTTACAGTGGTTTTAGAGGATTCAAGAGCAGTACAACCAGGAGGGAGTCACTGAGATCGTTGCATTTATAATTCAACAGAACAATCAACAGGTAAATGGCAGTTTGTCCCTCAGCGCTGTTCCTCTGCATTGCTTCAGATCCCCGAGCTGAAGGGGCAAATCTATTTGTCGAGGCTCCTCCCAGCGATGTGGTTTCTGTGCTCCTGCAAGCTGCAGTTAGAACCGAAAGGACCCTGTCAGCTTGCTGTCTGGTCACCACACATTCTCATACAGAAATTGCTGACAGGTCCGTGGTTCAAGGAGCGAGGCTGATACAAAAGCAAAGGTCAAGCAAAGCTTTATTTCGCACCAAACATCAGAATTTTTCTGACTGGTCAGGGCCCTGGCCAATCAGGGTCGCTTCTGGAGAGAGAGAGAGCGGCCCCGCCCATTGTTACAAGCTAGCATTTATAGGACAGTCACAAGGTGATGTAATCACGCAGCTGCCAAGAGTTAGTTCTTTCACTCTACTGTGATGATGAATACATCCAAACTGTTAAGTTCATAGTCCCTTTGACTACACAGAGTGGCTTATCAGGGGATCTCCATTGGTCAGAGTGGCGGAGGTTAAGGGGATTAAGTAATTAGGTGTACCTGGTCCTAAGTACTGGGAATTAGTTACCCATTCTTAGTTCTCATCTCTACACTTCCCCGGACAGGAGGTTTGAGGGGGTTAACTGATTGAGCGTCTCCCCCAACCTGACTCACCTTTGTTTTCCAGGGGCCGTTTACCCATACCTCCTGGAGCTGTTTCTCTGAGGAAATAGCAAGGAGGCTTGAACTTCTAAATAGATCCTTACAATCACAATTAGAAAATGTAAGTTTCAAAAGGTGCTATTTAAATTATTTAATCAATGAGATGCTTAGAAATACATCTAGCAAAATATGTGCCAGAATATCTTTGACAAAAATACAAAACTCAATGGAAGACTTCAAACCTAAATATTTATAGAAAACGAGGCTCAATCTCCTAAAGAGGTCATGTATCACCAAATTAATCTATAAATTAAATGAAATTCCGGTCAAAATTCAACAGGCTTTTCATGCAAGTTGACAAGCTGCTTCTAAAATTTATGTATGGCAGCACCACCTAGGTGAAGGGGAAAAGAAAACTTTGAGGAAAAAGGACAAAGTAAATGATTCATCATGTCCTGTATAAGGACACAATACAGGGACAGTAAGAAATTATGGCAGGAGGTGTGGAACATTTTGTAGTTCTCCCTGGAACCGCAGCTATGGACTGAGTCAGGAGAACTAGTTGTCAGCCTCCCCTTCCTAAGCCCTGGATTAGCAAGACAATGCCCGTGGCATGGAAAAGTTCACATTCAAGGTGTTCCTGCAAAGACCACTGGGGTAGGGATGAAGAGCGAGGAGCTGGTGCAGGAGGGAAGATGATGCTGGATGCTGGAGCTAGCCTGAGTGTGGATCTAGGCTGGTGTTGGATCAACTCACCCACAAACTGATACATAGAATTAACCATGCCAGCCGCCGGTTTTGATAGCCAAAACTGGACATGACTCAAGTGTCAACAGGTTAGTGACAAAGCAACTGGTCCATCCATGCCCTGGAAAACTACTCAGCAGTAAAAAGGTACAAACGATCGATCCACCCAACAACGTGATTGGCTCTCAAAGCTATTATTCTGCATACAAGCGCTGTGTGGTTCCACTTACATGACTTTCTTAACATAACGAAATGGTGCAGATGGGGAATAGATTGGTGGTTACCAGGAGTTAGGAATGGGGACAGGAGCTGGGTGTGGCTGGAAAGGGTTAGTAGGAAGGGGCTGTCCAGGGATGGAACACACCCGTATTTTGTGATTGTGGTGGTGGCTTCACAAATCTACAGATGTGACAAAACAGCACCAAGCTACATGCACACACACACACACACACACACACACACACACACGAGCTTACAAAATCGGCCAAATCCAAATACTCTCAGCAGACTGCATCTATGCCACATTCTTGGCTGTGGTGTTGTACTGTTAATTACCCAAGGTGTCCCCGTTGGGGGAAACTGGTAAAGACACAGGAAACCTCCTTCTCCTATGGTTTTTGCCAATTCCTGTAAATCTACCATAGTTCCAAACTTAAGTTTTTAAATGCACATGGTTTGAAATTGTTTTGTCTTCCCATTCAAGTAAACAAATCACTAATATCTGTGACTTGATCTAGGTGCACTGACTTAGAGCACACAGAACTGCTGTTGGCAATTTTGGGCTCCATTTCAGGAATCCATCAGCCTCTGAATATTTCTCCACAGCTAGTCATGGTCAGCCCTACTTGCAGACACCAGAAAGAAGCTTCTCACCATCAATCTCTGTTCTGTGGGTCTCTCCCATGGCCTCAGTTCAGGTAGTGTTAACCCTTTAGGAACTGTTACAACATGCAGAAGGACACAGGCCAAATGGAACTTCCCCCCTTCTCTCACCCCCAGAGGTAATGACCCTGGGGAGGCTCCTTATGTGTCATGAGATGATAACTGAGTCCCTTTCCCACTATTCAAACTATGTCCACAAAATCCTCCTGAGGCCTCTCAAAGGTGCTGACTGCAGTTTCCATGCCTCCAAAGTGGAGTTCCTTTAGAGTCAGAGTATGGATATTCACAGGTGGCGCTTGTCACCTGTCACATGGCTCATATGCGGAACTTCCACAGCTATGTGAGTGCCTTATGGGACTCCATAAGGACAGCTCCAGGGTGGCCCCAGGACAGGACTGTGGAGTGGGAGTCTGGCCACGCTTGCAGCCCTGTCATGCATATGCGGTCTCAGAGGAGTCGGGCCCTCCCTGGCTCTGTCCAGGGCTGCCCCTGCCCCAGGTTCCCCAGTCTCTTCTCTTCTTGTACCCCAGTTTCCTATTTCCGTGGGGAGGCAGGCAGGGGATTTCCTTTGGCTGACTTGGTGTTTGGCAGCCACTTAGGAGTGAACCTGGTCTGTGCTGGGCAAGCGAGACATGCAGAGCCATAGGCGCAGAGAGAGGTCGGGCCAGGAAACAAAGATGCTGTAGATCTATCCTTGTGCAAAGGGCATGCAGGAAGGACAGCTCATATGGCGAAGTTGGGGGGGGGAGCATTTCCATTAGTTAAATTTTGATGCCAAGGGGGCCAAGTGCCCAAAGCAGAAGGTAAAAGGGAAGGGGATTTAAGGACCCACCGAAGATTAAATTCTGAGTAAACCCCAGGATCAAATTACAAGATTACCTTAGAATGGTGATAAAAGCTTGCAGGGTCCCAAGTAGGTGTTCTGAGAAGGGACATTGATATGCACTGACATGTTTTGTCTAGGTCTATGTGATTCCCCGGTTAGAGTAAGGATCTCTGAAAGCAGGACCTGGAGGGTGTCTAGTTTGCTGCATAGACTAACCTTCAATATAGTAGGGACAGACCCTAACATCTGCTTGGTACCTGGTCTGTGTCCATCTGCGTTTGCAGATTCTCCCAGTTTAGCCCTCAGAGCCCGGCGGTTAGCACAGCTCATTACCTGCATCTTGCAGACGTGCAAAGATGTCCCATTTTTGGGACATGCTCAGGACTTCCCAGAGTCCGTGGGAGGACTGGTGCCCCCATGCAGGTCTCCATGTCTGCCTCTCGGACCATGTTCTCCCAGCAGCACCACCAGTTTCCCAAACTTGATCCACTTACTTTTCAATTGTATGTGAAATGTATATGTGTGTTAGTCTTTTTATACTTTGGAGATAACCAAATGTAAATCTTTATTAGGGGTGCCTGTGTGGCTCAGTCAGTGAAGTGTCTCCTTTCAGCCCAGGTCATGATCTTAGGGTCCTGGGATTGAGTCCCATGTTGGTCTTCCTGCTCAGTGGGGAGTATGCTTCTCTTCCCCTCTCCCCACTCATGTGCTCTCTCTCTCTGGTGTAATGTCAGATGTGGGGTGAATTGCATTAGCTGCTCATCACGTTGGGCTCTCCCTGAGCTCTGTATACTGACAAAGCAGGAATGGTCGGGAAATCCCACCACTCCCACCACCCCTTCATATTCCACAAAACATCTTGTGGCAAAGAACCCCCCTTCTACATGACCCCTCTATATCTGTGAGAAGGCCAGACCCTCTAGATCCCAGTCCTTTGTCCCCTAAATGATTATACATTGAACTCCTTTTCCCCACTGACCAATCTGGACAAAATAACCATGAATCTGACCAACTTTAGTCTGGCTTCTCTCCCTCCCTGGCCCCTGAACTCTTGCCCATTCTTGAACTGCAGCAAGCACTAGGGGGTTTAGGAAGCACTGGACCACAGGACAACAACACTTTAGCAGTCTCTCCCGAGTACCAGCTGTTCTGGTACAGGTGGTCCTTCCAGCCTATTGAGCCTTCCCAATGAAAAGAGGAGCCCTGGGGTGCCTGGGTGGATAAGTTGTTAAGCATCTGCCTTCAGCTCAGGTCATGATCCCAGAGCCCCAGGATCGAGCCCCGCATCAGACTGCCTACTCGGCAGGAAGCCTGCTTCTCCCTCTCTCACTCCAACTGCTTGTGTTCCCTCTCTGGCTGTGTTTCTGTCTGTAAAAAAAAAAAAAAAAAAAAAAAAAAAAAAGATCAAATAGCTATTACCTACTGGCAACAGATAAAGGATGAATGACCATCATGGGAACCTAACCATCACCCAATGTGACTGTAGTCAAAAGTTGACTTGTCTTCTAGTTACCACATTTCACACAAAGGGAACTAACCAGCATTGATCAAGCACATGTAATGCACCAGTTACTGTGCTTTACCTACATGGGGACCCCCACTTACCAAGGAGATTGTATTAACTATCAGAAACTGAAGCCCATTCTCTTCCCCAGACCTTGCACCAGTCAGACTAGAAGGACCTAGAAGTCCTCCCCAAATCCAGGGAATCCTTGGTTCCACTATCATCGGTACCAAGCCACCAAGGCATTAGGGAAAAATGTTCTTGAGAGCGCTAAGCCGATATGCCTTGAGTATTGCTTAACCATGTTTATGAGGTCTGGTCTGATACTTCCATGATCTAAACCCATATGAACAAGTAGTCGCCCAAGACTCTTTCACCTCATGACAGGACTTTAACTACCATCTCCCAAATGATATCCTTCAGTCCATTAGTCTTTCTTCTCAATCCAGCAGGCTTTAAGCGAACTTACATACCTCCTTCATCAAAACACATTCAAGCCTTTGTATTTTTCCTCTGGTCTAAGAAAAAATCTTCACTGCTTAATGCAGTGGCATTTGAGGTTTTCCTCAATGTCACCACAATCCAGAAATCCAACTTTTTCTGCTTTCTATTTATGCATATTCCTTTTAATCAAGTGTGGACATCTTGCTAATCCTCTGTGCTCCTTCTGACGCTCCTATATTTTTCCAGTCTCGGCTTTTGTCTCTTTTCTATGAGAACTTCCCCATCATGTCAGATCTCAGTGGGGACTCTGACCACAGAACTCCAGCCCTGTCAGCCTCCTTGCTAGAGTGTGTATACATGTATGCATATGTGTGCATGTGTGTGTGTCTGTGTGCCCTGAAGCACCATCAGGACAGATGCCATGTTTCCAATTCCAATGTAAAATACATTTATTGAGGGGCACCTGGGTGGCTCAGTAGTTAAGCGTTGGCCTTTGGCTCAGATCATGACCCCAGAGTCCTGGAATCGAGCCCCACATAGGACTTCCTGATTGATGGGAAGCCTGCTTCTCCCTCTCTCAATCCCTGTGCTCATGTTCCTTCTCTAGCTGTGTTTCTCTCTGTGAAATAAATAAATAAAATCTTAAAATATAAAATAAAATACATTTATTGAGAAGCTATTTTGTGCTAAGCACCATGCTCCATGCTACCTTATTTATACTCTTTTTAACCCCCATTATAACACCTGATAGGCAGCTGGATGTCAAGTGGGTGTTCAAGAAATATTTGTAGAGGAAGGAAAGAAAACATTTATGATGGGCATTAAAGAGATCATGTGATATGATGAGCACTGGGTTTTATACTGAGCTAATGAATCATTGAACATTATACCAAACTAATGCACTATAGCTTGGCTAATTGAACTTAAATAAAAAAGAAAACTAACACTTATGAAGGCAAATCTCTGTAGTAGAGGCTTTATGTGTGTACTCTTTATTTCTCCTAGAATTTCATTTTATTTATCCTAAAGACCACCCCAAAAAGAAGGTATTTTCCCATTTTTGTATATGAAAAACAATACTCTAAGACCTTAAATATTTGCCAAAGATTATCTAAAGTGTGGTCAAGTTTGAATCAAAGCTGGTTCTTGTTTCCAAAATATGTTTTTTCCTACTGACTTAGGGAGTTGTCTTCATCACAGTTAAACATATATTCTGACTTATTTCCATATCAAATAAATATTTGAATAAATTGAGATCCCGTGAAAGAATATCTTTCTTGGGAGATAGCTGAGCCTTCCAAATAAATGCCATCTTGTGGGGAGAATCCCTTTTTGTCACCAGACTATCTCTTAAATTAGTTGTTGTATCTGACCTAAGCCATAAATTCGATGGAGCAAGCTTGTTACAAGAGTTTGAATACAAGCAGAAACACTGTGTTTGAATTTTAAGAATGAAATATTATGAAAAATTGTTCCTAAAAGTTAAAACTTCTAGTGGATTGTCAGGGAGGGAGACGAAATATGAGAGACTTTGGACTCAGAAACAAACTGAGGGTCTTGGAAGGGAGGGGGTAGGGGGTTGGGAGAGCCTAGTGGTGGGTATTGAGGGCACATACTGCATGGAGCACTGGGTGTGGGGCATAAACAATGAATCTTGGAACACTGAAAAAATAAAATAATGTAATAAAAAATTAAAACTTCTAGATCTAACTACCAAATTATGGAAAATACAGGGGTCTAAGGACAAGCTGAGCAAGGCCACAAATAAGCTATTTGCCAAATGCAGAAATGTGGAGCATTTTGTGGGACAAATGACCCAATTTGGACAATCAAGTAACAGCACAGCAATCAGAATGACCAAGCCAGGACTAGTGTGGGCCATCTGCAGGCCCAGGAATCTGCACTGACCTCTGACCTCTGTAGCATCATGTTGTCTATCTCTCCTTAACAGCTTTTGCCCCAGCCCATGGAAACAAAAAACATCTCAATGTGATATCCCTGAAACTTAACTGGGAAGGTGAACAATTTCACTTTTCTAAAGAGAGAGAGAGAGAGAGAGAGAGAGAGAGAGAGAGAAAGACCATTTTAGAATGTCTAAGTCTCTCACCGTGGCATAAATGTGCCTGATGGCTGACTCCTGAAAGCAAGACCCGGCAGTGATGAGACTCGAAACCACAGAACCATGCCCGGGCCACCATCGCTGACATCAGCAAGCCTGGCGGTCTGTCTGTTCCAGCAATGGTGTCATCTTGTCTCACAGTCCCGGTCCTTCCCCTGCTTATAGGACATGACTCTCATGTAGTAACCGAGCTTCCTTTCTACCCCAGTTGGATATTGGTACTGATGCCACCAGATGTTTATGTAAACATTTCCACACATTTACACCTTGTCAAGCAGTTTAAAACAAAATGTCAAAGATAACCTAAATTGATAATTAACCATTTGCTATGGTTTTAATCCCTTGTACTGGGTGTTTTACTCATGTCCTCCTGGCAGACAAAATGTATTTCTGGCATGTGAAAAGATGAAGGAAGGCAGAGCTCCCAGGCTTTGAGTTAGTGATTCAAGACCTGACTCATCACCAGAACTTCCTAATTAGACTTCCAAAAACACAGGCTCCTGGCTCTACATTGGAGCATCAGAGTATGATGTTGATGAGGCCCAAGACTTTGTAGTTTTTGAAAGCTCCTGGTGATTGTGATGGTCGGTTGGCCCTACAAACTTAGCTTCCCCTGCATGCAAGTCCCAAGGTCTAGGTGGATGTAGGTAAAAAAGACAGTCCTCTACAGACAACAAAATAGCTCCCACATGTGAATTCCCACCGGGTTCCTAAATCTATGTCCCCCTGGTTCCCCCAGAGCTCCTAGTTCACACCACCTGACTTTGAACATGCACGTCACCATCAACCAACACGTGGGCACACAACAAGCCCCAAGGTAGACATAGAGCTGGAGGTGAAACAGGCAAGAATTTTGTGAAGGGTGCCCTCTGGACTGCCTCTGCCAAAGCTTGCCTATGGGATAATGAATCTGGACTAGGGGATGGGGCCAGGGAGGATGCACAGTTAGAAATGTAAAATTAAATGGGTTGTAGGAGACAAAACAAAAGAAACTCTCTCCCAGTTATCTTTCCTCAGTGGAGCCAGATTCACCAGCATCTGGGGTAAAGGGCTGATCCTTCCAGCAATTCTTTCCTCTTTTCCAGTACACACACACACACACACACACACACACACACACACATACACACACGCACACTCCCCACACATACACACTTATGTCTACACACACATGCATGTATGCACACATGTGTACCAGGTGCACATGTATGCACATGTACACATGTGCACACACATGCACAACCCTCATTTTTAAGGGATGCCTGTGGCTGGGTCACCTGACCCAGTAAAAACGTGACTTGACATGCCATCTTGTGAATGTGTTTCAGTGTGAATTTTATATGTCATTATTGCTCAACAGACCAGCAGCTGGTTTTCCTAAAGGACTGCTATAAAAAAATATTCCAAACTGATTTCATATCCGGTTTCTGGACACAAATCTGTTACACTGTCAGTAGAAGTGGAAAGTTTTTGTTTGTTATTTGTTTCTTTGTTTGTTTATGTCACTTAAAAAGGAGTGTCCAGGTTTTTTAAGTTTAAAGATAAATACTCTGTGGAAACAGATGGAGTTCTTGGGAGAAGTGAATATACCTTTCAAAACTCTTCAACCCAAATTGTGTTGGGGATGTTTTGATGGAGAGCTCCAGAGTGTACTGGCAGAGTAGCAAAGAGGAAAGGAGACTTGGAATGAGTTATTACACCAGGGATCAACTCTGGTGCCCCAAGATAGAACCAATAGCCTCCTCATGTTACTAAGTATCTTTCATCCGAATTTTACTAACATCTCCACAATCTACATGTATCAAGCTTGACTTCACCAGCTTGAAATTGATTGTAATTCACAGTGGCTGATTTTAAAAGTTTCTTGTCTACAGGGAGAAAGAGTTTATGAAGAAAATCCAAGGTGTTGATAGCATATATGGGAGAGTGATTCCCACAAGGGCCCTCACAGACACAGCACAATGAAGAGTGCCCAGGCCTCCTGTGGGAGAGGATTGTTTGCTCATTTTAAAGCATCCATTGCTGGGGTGCCTGGGTGGCTGAGTTGGGTCATTTACCAACTCTTGATTTTGGCTCAGATAATGGTCTCAGAGTCCTGGGATGGAACCTCACCCCACATTGGGCTCCCTGCTCAGTAGGGAGTCTGCTTCTCGCTCTGCCCCTCCCCCTGCTCAAGCCTCTCTCTCCCTCAAATAAAGAAAAAACATTTTAAAAAATTGTGATACTTTCTCCAAACCAAATAAGGAGGTTGTATTTAAAAGTTTAATTTGGGGGCGCCTGGGTGGCTCAGTTGGTTAAGTGACTACTTTCGGCTCAGGTCATGATCCTGGAGACCTGGGATCGAACCCCCACATCGGGCTCCCTGCTCGGCAGGAAGCCTGCTTCTCCCTCTCTCACTCCCCCTGCTTGTGTTCCCTCTCTGGCTGTGTTTATCTCTGTCAAATAAATAAATAAAATCTTAAAAAAAATAAATAAAAGTTTAATTTGTGGGCACCTGGGTGGCTCAGTGGGTTAAAGCCTCTGCCTTCAGCTCAGGTCATGATCCAGGGTCCTGAGATCAAGGTCTGCATCAGGCTCTCTGCTCAGCAGGGAGCCTGCTTCCTCCTCTCTCTCTGCCTGCCTCTCTGCCTACTTGTGATCTCTCTCTCTCTGTCAAATAAATAAAAAAATAATCTTAAAAAAAAGTTAAATTTGTAATTCTATAGGAAAAAGACGGGGTGGGGGTGCAGGAGGGAAATGGCCAAAACTGTTAATTACATAGGCGAGTTATTAGTGAATCAAATAAAAAAGCATTAACATACAACATATTTGCAAATCTGATTTCAAAATTTCAAATGTTTTCAATAACAAACTTTTTTTTTTTAAGGTGATGGATACAGGGGCACCTGGGTGGCTCAGAGGGTTAAGCCTCTGCCTTTGACTCAGGTCATGATCTCAGGGTCCTGGGATTGGGTCCCACATTGGGCTCTCTGCATAGTGGGGAGCCTGCTTCCCCCTCTTTCTCTACCTGTCTCTCTGCCTATTTGTGATCTCTCTCTCTGTCAAATAAATAAAGAAAATCTTAAAAAAAAGAAGGTGATGGATACAAAAGACAGATAATACTAAGAATCTACTTTTTTTTCCAGGAAAAATACCATGGCCCCTCCCCCATGAAATGAAGGTATAATTTCTCTCTGAAATATGATATGGAGCTATTTTTAGTAAGTGAATAGAAGCAAGGATTTAGATTTGCCCCCAATGCTCTTTCATGCACTAATTTCCAGATAGTACTCTGATAACACAAAATGGAATTGTATCCTTCACCGTTTATTAGAATTCTGAGAAACACCTTTCAGCAACATATATTTATACTACAAACTAACTAAATATGATTTCTATATACATGATTTTAAAAAGGAATGCTCTAAAGTTATTTAAAAGAATAATAGCACAAAGCTTCACTCATCTACCTTTGGAAACTGGAGTTAGAGGAAAAGGTATTATACAGTCTAGGGTGAGGGTGGGGTGGGGGCAGGAGTGGACACTGGGGTTCAGAGACCCAGTCCCAGTTTGGACTTTGGTGAGGGAGCAGGAGTCAGGGGCTAGCTAGGATCAGGGCTAGGGCTGAGGTTAAGGTTAGAGGTCAGAGTCAGGGTCAGGTTTAAGCATGATTGGCTCTCTTCTTTCTCTCCTCTCTGGTCCACAAGGATGGAGGGGACTTGCCTAGGTCCCATGTATATCACAGGTTGAGCTGGAGCATTGGTTTTCTAGCCTCAGTCTTGGGCTCTAGCAGAGGAGTGAAATGTCTGCTGGTCATTGTTTGAAACACAGCTCAAATGATTTCACTCATATATAGAATTTAAGAAAGAAAACATATGGGAAGGGAGGAAAGAAAAAAGGAGAGTGGGAACAAGCCATAGGATACTCTGAAAGTTAGAGTTAATTTATTTCTGCCATTTAAAAAATATTAGTTTATTTTACTTCAGTAAGTATGTCCCATCCCTTGCCATCCAAAGGGTCCTGGCCAACCATCAGAATGGGGAGGGCATGGATAGGGAGACCAAGACAGTGTGTGTGTGTGTGTGTGGGGAGGGGTCAGGTCTCAGGGGAAGTGTGGAATGGCTCTGTCCCTAGAGAGGACAACTCAGAACAGTGGGAGGAGAACCAGCAAGAGGTAGAAGTCCCTGCAGGGCTCATTGACCTGTTTGTTTTTTTCCCTACTTTAGAGTCCATTTTGTTAATGTGCATTTTTACTAAGAAATCACCCACTCCCTCTAGGCTTCCAGGCTGATGCAATAGATTTGTCTTTAATCTTTCATTTCTGCTCTTGTTCTATTTTTCATCAGAATTATCACAATTAATGAAAAAATGTTGATACATTATTATTTACTCAAATCCCTACTTCATTCAGATTCCCTCTGTTCTACCTTGTCTGACTCCAGGATCCCATGAAGGACACCACATGACATGTGGTCAGCATGTCTCTTTAGGTTCTCCTTAGCTGGGACAATCCCTCAGACTTGTATTGTTCCATGACCTCGACAGTGTTGAAGACTGCTCAGGCATTTTGTACATAGACCTGCATTGGGATTTACTTAATTTCTCATGGTCAGACTGGGGTTGTAGGTTTCCAGGAAGCAGATGACAGAGGTAAAGTGCTCTGTCATCACTGTACAACAAGGGAAAACTTGTCACTGTCTGTGTTAATGCTGGTCATCCGACTGAGGTCAGGCTTTCCCACCATGAAGTTACTCTTTCCCACCTGCATATGGTTGTCCTCTTGAGCAGGAAAGTACTGGCTGAGCCCACACTTGAGGAGAGGGGAGTTAGCACCAGCTCCTTGATGGACAGCTATCTGCATCTATTATTTGGAATTCTGACAGGAGAGGTCTATTCAACCCCATTTGTAGAAAATATATCAAATCTATTCATAAAAATGCCACTGAGGGATGTCTGGGTGGCTCAGTCAGTTAAGCATTTGCCTTTGGCTCTGGTCATGATCCTGAGGTCCTGAAATTGAGTTCTGCATCAGGTTCCCTGCTCAGCAGAGAGCCTGATTCCCCCTCTCCCTCTGCCTGCTACTCCCTCTACTTGTGCTCTCTCTCTCTATGTCTCTTAATCTCTCTCTCTGTTAAATAAAATCTTTAAAAAAATGCAACTGAGTAATTTAAAAGATCACACTGGCTTTATTGAAGGATTCATGAATCAGGGAGGAGCCCATCTAGCAAATAGAAAGGAGCTCTTTTGAATTGCAGGGGTGGGATAGTTTTTAAAGGCAGAGAGACAATTGAAAAAAGGAACTTACTAGCAAAAGATGCCTTCCTAATGGGGCCAGAAGGGGCCGATCAGTACACTTTCCAGGCTGACTGGTTAAAGGTTACATGGGGCGTGTGTGCGAAATTGCAGTTCATTTGGGGATTAAGTCTTGGTTTGCTGGCCTGAGTTTCTTTTCTTTTCTTTTAAGATTTTATTTATTTATTTGACACAGAGAGAGATCACAAGTAGGCAGAGAGGCAGGCAGAGAGAGAGGAGGAAGCAGGCTCCCTGCCAAGCAGAGAGCCTGATGCAGGCATGGATCCCAGGATCCTGAGATCATGACCTGAGATGAAGGCAGAGGCTTAATCCACTGAGCCACCCAGGAACCCATGGCCTGGGTTTCTTAACATAGTGTCTCCATTTTGGGCCTGTGGTTTCCTTTTTAACAACTCTTTCATTTTTACCCACCTGGGTAGTCATTTTAGGCTGTTGGTTCCATTCCAGTTGCTCAGTGTTTGGTTGCTGGCTCATTCCTGCTTTGGAGTTTGAGAGAACCCTCCACTGGCTCCTGTTTCCCATTGACATCACTTCACTTTTGTGGGTTTTTTCTTCTTACCTCTTTACTTTCTGTGACTTCAAGATTATCCTGGCTGCTATATTTCCTATCTCAGTCACCAGTCCTGGTGTCAGCAATTTCTTCCAAGGACCTTTACTCTGTTTATTAGAGAAGACGTTAAAGTCTCACCTATGGTTCTTTAGAAGATGGCAGAAGGCCAGGTGACTGCATTTTGGGGAGTCCACTGAAGTGAGCTCAATTCCTGTAAAAAACACTACAGGAACACTGTGAGCACCCATGAAATCAGCCTGAAATGTGATATTTTGCACTTCTGGATCACCAAGGGAGACAAAGACCATCGGCAAAAAGGTAGAAACAAGTGAGAGCGACCGGAGGCTTACCCCCAGAGACAAGGAGGGAGGGGAGGAAGCCCGCAGAGCTGAACCAGTGGAAGGCAATACCCCAGCACAAAAGTGCTCTGTGTTCGTGGAATAACAGCAGATTACGATCTGATTCCGGGTGAGGCAGAGCCGGGAACGCGGCAGAGCCGGCGGTGCAGAGTCTATCTTTCCGCAGCTGAAGCCAGGGAAACAGGGATCCGCAGGGGGAAAGAGTGCCCTGCTGCGCTAAGGAGAGAAAGTGTGCCCCATGTGGCGAGGGAACTCAGCGGAACCAGCAGCAGGGAGCCTATTTTTCCACCGCTATTTTTTTTTTTCTTTTTCCCCTTTCCTCCCCTGCTTTTCTCTCCTGCTTCTCTCCACCCCGTAGGCCAGGCACATACACCCCAGGGAAGGCGATTTGGCAGACTTGCACTGGACATGCGGGGCCGCGGGACCTCAGTCCCTCCTGCCTGGGGGCCACACAGCCTCCCGGGGCACAGACAAGGTCATGAGACCCAAAATCAGTTGCGGTTTCGAGGTGCAGGAGTGAAACAACAAACAGGGGCTTTGGACAGAAATCAAACCAGCATCTGCGCCTGCCCGGCTGTGACAGGCAGCCAAGGGGGAGGCTGTGCGGGGCCTCTCTCTGTGTAGGGGCTCCCTCTGGGAAGGAGGTCTGGGCGCAGACATCTTGCTCCGACCTGACTTCCTCAGCAGCTGAAAAAGGCCATTAAAGAACAACCCCCCCCCCCCCAGAACTGAACCCTGACAACCTGGATAGAATAGACTCCAGTCCCTAGCAAGGGGGCAGAGAGACGCAGCCCAGGTAGAAGGGACTGAACCAGCGCAGCAGGCCCCTCACACAGAAGGCAAGCCAGAAGCACAGGAGGACAACATCCAAACTGTAAAACCCCAACATCGGGGGAAAGGCAATTTATTAAACTCCTGGTACTGCCCCCAAAGCTGTACACTTTATTGATACAGTTTTTCACCTTATTTGCGTTTTTAACTTTTTCTATTTTTACTTTAAAAGTTTCCATTTTAAACTTAAAAATGCATTCTCATGGTTTTTGTTCTTTTAATTTTTAACCCACTTTTTATCACAACGTGATACTCAGTACAACACCCCATAACATTTTTTTACCTTGAAATTTTTTCAAACACATTCCTGCATTTTCTGTTGTTTTTGTTGTTGTTGCCTCTCATTTCCTTGTTTGTTTTATCTGTTTTTCCCTTTCTTCTCTCTTCTTTCCTTTATTTTTTCTTTTACATATACATATAGTTATAAGCTTCAAGATAATCCTACATCCCTATTCAATACTACCCCTATATAAAACCAGTTCTAATCTCCCTCTATCTTTAGAAAGTGGGATCCTCCAACAATAACAAGACAAACTCAGGAGGATCTGAAACACTTTCCTTGCCCACAAGGAGGGTTTGCTCTCACCTTCCCACTCTAGTCTGTCAGTGTTTCTGTGTGATTGTTATTGCTTTTGTATTATATAAATACTGCTTTTGGGGGCAATTCAGCTTGGGCTTCACTTTTTGATCTCTTCATTTACCCTAAATAGCCCCTTTATTTACCCTGTAGTAGTTTTGTTCCATATAAATCCTACCACTGGACCCCACTCTGACAGGGGTTTCTTTTTTTGCTTGCTTCCTTCCTTTCTCTTTTTTCTTTCTTCTTCCTTTTTAGCGGTGAATTCTGATTGCTCCAAAACCTTCCAGTGACCAATTCACCTGGATAGTGGCTGATATATTTAGCTATACACCCCTTCAACCACTACTTGCCACAATGACTCAGAGGAGGAACATCCAACAGAAGAAGAACCATGAGTCTGCAACCCTGGTCACAGAATTACTGGAAATGAACATAAACAATATGACAGAAATGGAACTCAGGGCAGTAATCATCCAAGCAATGGCTAATTTGGAAAAGAACATTAGTCTCAACAAGGAAGCCATAATAACAGAAGTGAAAGCTGAGGTTAGAAAGGCTATTAATGAGATGTAATCTAATTTAAATATGCTAACAGCTAGAGTAAGTAAAGCTGAAGATCGTATCAGTGATTTAGAAGACAGATGGATTAAGAAGGAGGAGCAAGAGAAGTCTTGGAGCAAACAGCTAAAAATCCCATGAAAACAGAATAAGGGAAATAAATGATGCCATGAAAGACTCCAATATCAGAATTATTGGAATCCCTGAAGGAGTTGAGAGAGAGAGAAGCCTAGAAGATATTGTTGAACAAACCATGGATGAAAATTTCCCTAATCTGGGGAATGAAACAAATGTTCATGTCCTAGAGGCAGAGAGATCAATAAGGCCAGAGAACCTCCAGGCATATAATTGTGAAATTCGTGAATCATAAAACCAAAGAATATGTCTTAAGGGCAGCTAGAGGAAAGCGATCCCTTACCTAGAGAGGGAGGACCATCAGAATAACGTCGGACCTTTCCACAGACACCTGGCAAGCCAGAAAGGGCTGGCAAGACATATTCAGGAAATTACATGACAAAATATGCTACCAAGGATAATGTATCCAGCAAGGTTGACTTTCAGAATGGAAGAAGAAATAAAGAGCTTCCAGGACCGCCAAAGTCTAATAGATTATGCAACCACCAAGCCAGCACTACAAGAAATACCAAGAGGGGTTCTATAAAAGAGAAACAAACCCAAGAGTTACACAGAACAGAAATTTATAGAGGTAATCTATAGAAACATGAACTTCACAGGCAACATGATGCAATACAAATGTATCTATCAATATCACTCTCAATGTGAATGGCTAAATGTTCCAAAAAAAGGCACAGGTTGCAGACTGGATAAAATGACAGGACCCATCCATATGCTGTTTACAAGAGATTCATCTTGAATCTAAAGACACTTCCAGATTGAAAGTGATGGGATGGAGGATCATCTTTCCTGCCAATGGCCCCCCAAAAAAGCCGGGGTAGCGACTCTCATATCAGACAAATTGGATTTTAAAGAAGTAGTCAGAGAAACAGAAGGACACTACATCATTCTTAAAGGGTCTATACATCAAGAAGAAGTAACAATTGTGATTATTTATGCCCCCAAAATGGGAGCAGACAACTACATATGCCAACTGTTAAACTAAATAAAGAATCATATTGATGCGAATACATTAATTGTAGGAGATCTTAACACACCACTCTCAGCAATGGACAGATCATCTAAACAGAAAATCAACAAAGATCAAGAGCCTTGAATGACACATTGGACCAGATGGGTCTCATAGATATATTCAGAACATTCCACCCTAAAACAGCAGAATACTCATTCTTCTCAAGTGCACATGGAACTTTCTCCAGAATAGACCACATACTAAGTCACAAATCAGGGCTCAATCGATACCAGAAGATTGAAATTATTCCCTGCATACTCTCTGACCACAATGCCATGAAACTAGAACTCAACCACCATAAAAAGTTCAGAAGAAAATCAAACACTTGGAAGCTAAAGACGATCCTGCTCAAGAATCTGTGGATCAACCAGGAAATCAAAGGAGAACGGAAACACTTCATGGAAACCAATGAGAATGAAGATACATCGATCCAAAAACTATGAGATACAGCAAAGGCAGTCCTAAGGGGGAAATTCATAGCCATTCAAGCCTCACTCAAAAAAATTGAAAAATTCCAAGTACACCAACTCTCATTACACCTTAAAGAACTGGAAAATCAAAAAAAAAATTAAACCAACCCTCACACAAGACGGGAAATAATTAGGATTAGAGCAGAGATGAATGAATCAGAAACTAGAGATACAGTAGAATGCATCAACGAAACTAGAAGCTGGTTCTTTGAAAGAATCAATAAGATTGATAAACCATTGACCAAAATAATCCAAAAGAAAAGGGAGATGACCCAAATTAATACAATTATGAATGAAAGGGGAGAGATCACGACTAACACCAAGGAAATAGAAATAATCATCAGAAATAACTATCAACAATTATATGCCAATATGTTTAACAACCTACAAGAGATGGATATATTCCTAGAAACCTATAAACTTCTAAGACTGAAAGACATTGACAATTTGAATAGACCTATATCTAGTAAAGAGATTGAAGCAGTGATCAAAAACCTTCACAGAAACAACAGTCCAGGACCACACGAACTTCCTGGGGAATTCTACCAAACTCAAAGAAGAAATAACACCCATTCTCCTGAAGCTCTTTCAAAAAAATAGAAACGGAAGGAAAACTTCCAGACTCTTTCTATGAAGTCAGCATTACTCTAATCCCCAAACCAGACAAAGACCCCATCAAAAAGGAGCACTTCAGACCAAGATTGTGATGAATATGGATGCCAAGATTCTCAACAAGATCCTTGCCAACAGTATCCAACAATACATTAAAAAGATTATCCACCATGACCAGGTGGGTTTTATCCCAGTGATGCAAGGGTGGTTCAACACTCACAAATAAATCAACGTGATAGAACAAATCAATAAGAGAAGAGAGAAGAACCATATGGTACTCTCAATTGATGCAGAAAAAGCATTTGACAAAATACAACATCCGTTCCTGATAAAACTCGTCAAAGTATAGGTATAGAGGGAACATTTATCAACCTCATAAAATTTATCTACGAAAAACCCACAGTGAATATCATTCTCAGTGGGGAAAAACTGACAACTTTTCCTCTGAGATCGGGAACAAGACAAGGATGCCCACTCTCACCCCTACTGTTCAGCATACTGTTAGAAGTCCTAGCAACAGCAGACAACAGAAAGGAATAAAAGGTATACAGCTTGGCAAAGAGGAAGTCAAACTCTCTCTCTTTGCAGATGACATGATACTCTATGTGGAAAACCCAAAAGACTCTACCCCCAAAACTCTAGAACTCATACAACAATTCGGTAATGTGGCAGGATACAAAATCAATGCAGAGAAATCAGTTGCATTCATATACACTAACAATGAAAATATAAAAAGGGAAATCAGAGAATCGATTCCATTTACTATAGCACCAAAAACCATAGATACTTAGGATTAAACTTAACCAAAGAAGTCAAGGATCTGTACTCAAGGAACTACAGAACACTCATGAAAGAAATTGAAGAAGACACAAAAAGATGGAAGAATATTCCATGCTCATGGATCGGAAGAATAAACATTGCCAAAATATCTATACTGCCCAGAGCAATCCATACTTTCTTTTTTTTTTTTTTTAAGATTTTATTTATTTGACAGAGAGAAACACAGCCAGAGAGGGAACACAAGCGGGGAGAGTGAGAGAGGGAGAAGCAGGCTTCCTGTCGAGCAGGAAGCCTGATGTGGGACTCGATCGGGTCTCCGGGATCATGACCTGAGCCAAAGGCAGTCACTTAACCAACTGAGCCACCCAGGTACCCCAGCAATCTATACTTTCAATGCCATTCCAATCAAAATTCCACCAACATTCTTCAAAGTGTTGGAACAAATAATCCTAAAATTTATATGGAACCAAAAAAGACCCTGAATCGCTAAGGAATTGCTGAAGAAGAATAGCAAAGCTGGGGGTATCTCGTTACCTGACTTCAGGCTTTATTACAAAGCTGTGATTACCAAGACAGCATGGTACTGGCACAAAAACACACAAATAGACTAATGGAACAGAGTGGAGAGTCCAGATATGGACCCATGAATCTATTGGCAAATCATCTTTGACAAAGCAGGAAACAATATCCAGTGGAAAAAAGACAGTCTCTTCAATAAATGGTGCTTGGAAAATTGGACAGTTACACATAGAAGAATGAAACTAGACCATTCTCTTACACCACACAGAATGGCAAACTCGAAATGGATGAAAGAACTCAACGTGAGGCAGGAATCCATCAAAATCCTAGAAGAGAACATAGGCAGTAACATCTTTGATATTGGCCACAGCAACTTCTTTAAAAAGAGGTCTCCAAAGGCAAAGGAGACAAAAGCGAAAATGAACTTCTGGGACTTCATCAAAATAAAAAGCTTCTGCACAGCAAAGGAAACAGTCAACAAAACAAAGAGGCAACCCACAGAATGGGAGAAGATATTTGCAAATGACACTACAGACAAAGGGCTGGTATCCAAGATCTATAAAGAACTACTTACACTCAACACCCAAAAAGAAGATGAACACATCAAAAAATGGGCAAGAGACATGAAGAGGAACTTCTCCATAGAAGATATACAAATGGCTAAGAAACACATGAAAAAATGTTCATCATCACTAGCTATCAGGGAAATTCAAATCAAGACCACACTGAGATACCACCTTACACCAGTCAGAATGGCCAAAATTAACAAGTCAGGAAACAACAAGTGTTGGAGAGGCTGCGGAGAAAGGGGGATTCTCTTACACTGTTGGTGGGAATGCAAGGTGGTGCAGCTGCTTTGGAAAACTGTGTGGAGATTCCTTAAAAAAATTGAAAATAGAGCTACCCTATGACCCTGCAATTGCACTACTGGGCATTTACCGCAAAGATACAGATGTAGTGAAAAGAAGGGCCATATGTACACCAATGTTCATCGCAGCAATGGCCACAATATCCAAACTATGGAAACAGCCAAGGTGCCCATCAACAGATGAATGGATAAAGAAGATGTGGTACATATATACAATGGAATACTACACCTCCATCAGAAAGGATTTATACCCAACCTTTGTAGCAGCATGGACTGGATTGGAAGAGATTATGCTGAGTGAAATAAGCCAAGTACAGAAAGTCAAGTATTACATTGTTTCACTTACGTGTGGTGCATCAGGGGTAATATAGGAGACTGTAGGAGAAGGAAGGTAAATGGGAAGTAGGGTAATTCAGGGAGAGCAACATAACAAGAGAGACTTTGGACACAGAAACAAACTGAGGGACTTGGAGGGAAGGGGGTGGGAGGATGGGAGAGCTTGGTGGTGGGTACTGAGGGCAGGTATTGCATGGTTCACTGGGTGTGGGGAATGGGTAATGAATTTTGGAACACTGAAAAGAAAATTTAAGTAACAATACAAAAAAAATAGTCTCATCCGTGGGAACCGAACGTGCTCAGCAGATAACGCAAGGCAAGGCATGCACATGCTCCAACCTATGCAAACTGACCTCCTTGAAGGACAAATACGCTTTATCTCCACCCTCAGATTCCCCAGCTGTCATTTCTTTACCACGTTTGCCACTTCATGGAGCTACTTATCCAAACAGGGATTCTGCCCCATGGAAACACCACATAACCCCAAATGAGGAAAATCATGATGGTTTCCACATTTTAACCCAAATCACAGACCCATGTCAATTGTCACCATCTGCCTGAAGGTCAAAAATATCTTCTCCATTTGGATCCAGTTTTCTTTTTCTGGAATTGCTCCAGAGACTTTCCTTTCTCTGCACAACTCTGAGGGATTTACGGAGACAGATGGCTCTAATCTGAGTGGTATTTTCTATATGGCTAATGTCACTGGGGCTGTTTTCAGTGTCCATCCAAGTTGTAACATGCATCAGTCCTTCATTCACTTTTTCACTCTGACTAAACATAATGACACTGATCACGTAAAACCTTTCAGGCACACAGTTTTCTTGCCTTAGCTTAGTTCACATGGTTGTGCATCATTCTCCAGAACTTTGTCATTCTCCCTGAGGGAGACTGTGTGCATGAAACACCAACTCCCCATTGCCTTTTCCCCTCAGCCCCTGCAGCCACATTCAACTTTATGTGTCTGGATTCTTCAGACAAGTGGAATCATACAGTATCACTCAGTGTAATGACTTCCAGGTTCAATCCCTGTTGTAGTCTGTGTCAGAACTCCCTCTGTTTTTAAAGCTGAATTGTGTTCCATCGTGTATATACCACCTTTTGTTTATCCATTCATCTGTCAGTGGACACTTGGGTTGCTTCCACCTTATGGCTGTTGTGAAAAATACTCTGAATAAGGGTTCTACTTTCTGTTTTGGGGGGCATATATGCTGCAGTGGAATTCTGTGTCTAATATTTTGAGGAGCCACCATATCTTTCTTTTCACAAATGAACCATTTTACTTGGTTCCTTCATAAGGCAGAACATGATTGTCATCTATAGATCTACCTCATTTTGTTTATCATTTTCCCCATGGATGGACATTTGCATAGTTTCTGGGTTTTGCCTATTGTGAACACTGCTGCTATGAATATTCCTGTACATTTTTGTTTGTTTGTTTGTTTGAACCGGTGTTTTCAATTTTGGGGGGTATATATCTAGGAGTGCAATTGTTGAACCTTATGCTAATGCTACTTTGATCTATTTGAGTAGACCCCAAAAGATTTTATATGTAGGCTGCACCATTTTTCAAAGCAAGGTTTAAGGGTTTCAGTTTCTCCACATCCTTTCCAAAATTTATTTTTAGTTTTCTTGAATATAGTGATTCTACTTGCGTGAAAGGACATCGAAGTGGTTGAAATCTTCATTTCCATAACGACTAATGAGGTTTAACATCTGTTCATGTGCTATTTACCATTTGTATAATTTCTCTGGAGAAGGGTCTATCCAAGTCTTTAGTCCACTTGTACAAATATTTCTTTCCTTTCTGGGGCTGTCTTTTTACTTTCTGGACAGTATCTTTTGATGTAAAAGATTTTTTTTTTACATTTCTTTTTTTTTTTTAAGAGTGAGTGTGTGTCTTTTTTTTTTTTTAAAGGTTTTATTTATTTGACAGATATAAACACAGCCAGAGAGGGAACACAAGCAGGGGGAGTGAGAGAGGGAGAAGCAGGCCCTCTGCTGAGCAGGGAGCCTGATGTGGGGCTCGATCCCCGGTCTCTGAGATCATGACCTGAGCCGAAGGCAGTCGCTTAACCAACTGAGCCACCCAGGTGCCACCGAGTGTGTGTCTTTTAAGAAAGAGAGTGTGTGAGTGGTCAGGGGCAGAGAGAGAGAGTAAGAGGATTTTTTTTCAATAATAATTTATTTTATTTTTTCAGTGTTCCAAGATTCATTGTTTATGCCCCACATCAAAGGCTCCATGTAATTTGTGCCCTCAATACCTACCACCAGGCTCACCTATCCCCCCACCCACCTCCCTTCCAAAATCCTCAGTTTGTTTCTCATCTTCCTCTCTGATAGCAACACGGACAGGATTGGAGGAGATTATGCTGAGTGAAATAAGCCAAGCAGAGAAAGTCAAGTATCATATGGTTTCACTTACTTGTGGAGCATAAGGAGTAACATGGAGGACAGTGGGAAAAGGAAAGGAAAGAGAATATTAAGCAGGCCCCACACCCAGTTTGGAGCCTGACCTGGGGCTCCATCTCATGATGCTGAGATCATGATCTGAGCTAAAATTAAGATCCAGACACTTAACAATTGAGCCACCGAGGCAGCCAGGGCTGATTTTTAATTTGAGGCCATTATTTTATCTATTTTCCTTTCTTTCCCTTCTTATGCTTTGGTGTCAGATGTAAAAGCTTTGCTAACCCCAAGGTTATGAAGATTTGTCCCCATTTACTTCTGTAGTTTATAATTTTACCCCATTTTTTACACTATTTTATTTTTTCAGTGTTTCAAGATTCATTGTTTATGCCCCGCATCCAACGCTACAAGCAATTTGTGGCCTCAATACCCACCAGCAGGCTCACCCATTCCCCACCCCCTCTTTTCCAAGATCCTCAATTTGTTTCTGAGTCCAAAGTCTCTCATGTTTCATCCCCCTACCTGATTTACCCCAGTTCACATTTCCTTTCCTTCTCTTACTGTCCTCCATGTTACTCCTTATGCTCCACAAGAAAGTGAAACCATATGATATTTGACTTTCTCTGCTTGGTTTATTTCACTCAGCATAATCTTCTCCAATCTGGTCCATGTTGCTACAAAAGTTGGGTATTCATCCTTCCTGATGGAGGCATAAAATTCCATTGTATGTATGTACCACATCTTCTTTATCCATTTGTCTGCTGAAGAGCACCTTGGATCTTTCCACAATATGGCAATTGTGGCCACTACTGCTATTGGGGTATATATGGCCCTTATTTTCACTACATCTGTATCTTTGGGGTAAATACCCAGTAGTGCAATCGGAGGGTCATAGGGTAGCTCAATTTTTAATTTTAAGGAATCTCCACGCTGTTTTCCAAAGTGGCTGCACCAACTTGCATTCTCACCAGCAATGCAAGAGGGTTCCCTTTTCTCCATAACCTTTCTCTACCACACTTGTTGTTTCCTCTCCTGTTAATTTTGGCCATTCTGACTGGTGTAAGGTGGTATCTCAATGTGGTTTTGATTTGAATTTCCCTGATAGCTAATGATAACAAAAATTTTTTCATGTGTCTGTTAGCCATTTATATGTCTTCTATGAAGAAGTGCCTCTTCATGTCTCCTGCCCATTTTTTGATATGATCATCTTTTTTTTCTTTTTCTTTTTCTTTTTTTTTTTTGGTTGTTGAGTTTGAGGAGTTATTTACAGATATTGGATATCAGCCCTTTGTCTGGAGTATCATTTGCAAATATCTTCTCCCATTCTATGGGTTGCCTCTTTGTTTTATTGACTGTTGACTTTGCTGTGCAGAATCTATTTATTTTGATGAAGTCCCAAAAGTTAATTTTTGCTTTTGTTTCCTTTGCCTTTGGAGCTGTGTCTTGAAAGAAATTGTGGCTACTGCCAAAGAGGTTACTGCCTATGTTCTTTTCCAGGATTTTGATAGATTACTGCCTCACATTGAGGTCTTTCATCCATTTCAAGTTTATCTTCATGTATGACATATCCGAATACTTGAGTTTCATTCTTTTATATGTTCCTGTCCAATTTTCCCAGCACCATTTATTGAAGAGACTGTCTTTTTTCCACTGGATATTTTTTCCTGCTTTGTCAAACATGATTTTACTATAGACTTGCAGGTCCATATCTGGACTCTCTATTCTGTTCCATTGGTCTATGTGTCTGTTTTTGTGCCAGTACCATGCTGTCTTGGTGACCACAGCTTTGTAATAAAGCTTTAAATCAGGCAACATGATGTCCCAATTTTGTTTTGCTTTTTCAACATTTCATTAGCAATTCAGGTCTTTTCTGGTTCCATATAAATTTTAGGATTGTTTGTTCCAGCACTTTGAGAAATGTTGGTGGAATTTTGTTGGAATGGCATTGAGAGTATAGATTGCTCTGGGCAGTATAGACATTTTAACAATGTTTATTCTTCTAATCCATGAACATGGAATGTTCTTCCAACTTTTTGTGTCTTCTTCAGTTTCTTTCATGAGTTTTCTGTAGTTCCTCCATTACAGATCCTTAAATTCCTTGGTTAGGTTTATTCCTAGGCATCTTATGGTCTTTGGTGCTATAGTAAATGGAATCAATTCTCTGATTTCCTCTTCTATATTTTCATTGTTAGTGTATAAGAATGCAACTGATTCAGGAAATTAAGTGAAAAAAATATGCAACTAAGGATAATGTACCCAGCAAGATTGACTTTCAAAATAGAAGGAGAGATAAAGAGCTTCCAGGACCGGCAAGGGCTAAAAGATTATGTGACCATGAAGCCAGCACTATAAGAAATATTATGGGGGGGTCTATAAAAGAGGAATGAGCCCAAGAGTGACACAGCACAGAAATTTACAGAGGCAATCTATAGAAACAGGAACTTACAGGCAACATGATGTCAATAAAAATGTATCTTTCAATAATCACTGTCAACATGAATGGGCTACATTCTCCCATAAAACAGCACAAGGTTGCAGACTGGATAAAAGGACAGGACCTGTCCATATATTGTCTACAAGAGACACATTTTGAATCAAAAGATACATCCAGACTGAAAGTGAGGGGATGTAGAACCATCTTTCATGCCAATGGACCTCAAAAGAAAGCTGGGGTAGTGATTCTTATATCAGACAAATTATATTTTAATCTAAATATTGTAGTCAGATATACAGAAGGACACTCCATCATTCTTAAAGGGTCTATACACCAAGAAGATCTAACAATTGCAAATATTTATGCCCCCAACATGGGAGCTGCCAACTACATAAGCCAACTGTTAAGCAAAATAAAGAGTCATATCAATATGAATACATTAAGTGTAGGAGATCTTAACACACCACTCTTAGCAATGAACACATTATCTAAACAGAAAATCAACAAAGAAACAAGATCTTTGAATGACACATTGGGCCATATGGATCTCACAGATATATTCAGAACATTCCACCCTAAATCAACAGAATACTCATTCTTCTTGAGTACACATGGAACTTTCTCCAGAATAGACCACATACTAGGTCACAAATCAGAGCTCAACCAATAGCAAAAGATTGAGATTATTCCCTGCATATTCTCTTACCACAATCTGAAACTGGAACTCAACCACTACAAAAAGTTCAAAAGGAATTCAAACACTTGGAAGCTAAAGACTATTCTGCTCAATAGTGTTTGGATCAACCAGGAAATCAAAGAACTTAAACATTTCATGGAAACCAATGAGAATGAAAACACATTGATCCCAAACCTATGGGATACAGCAAAGGTGTTCCTAAGGGAGAAATACATAGCTATCCAAGCCTCTCTCAAAAAAATTGAAAAATCCCTAATACACCAACTCTCTTTACACCTTGAGGAACTGGAAAACCAACAACAAATTAAGCCAACCCTACACACAATAAAGGAAATAATTAAAATTAGAGCAGAGATCAATGAATTAGAAACTAGAGATACAATAGAACACATCAACAAAACTAGAAGCTGGTTCTTTTAATTAATAAGATCTATAAACCATTGGCCAAACTAATCCAAAAGAAAGGGGAAAAGACCCAAATTAATAAAATTATGAATTAAATCAGAGAGATCACAACTAACACCAAGGAAATAGAAACAATAATCAGAAATTACTATCAACAGTTATATGCCAATAAGTTAAACAACTTAGAAGATATGGATGCATTCCTGGAAACCTATAAAATTCCAAGACTGAAACAGGAAGAAATTGACAATCTGAATAGACCAATATTTAGTAATGAGATTGAAGCCAGGATCAAAAACCTCCCAAAAAGCAAGAGCCCAGGACCTGATGGATTCCCAGGGATTTTTACCAGATATTCAAAGAAGAAATAATACCTATTCTCCCGAATCTGTTTCAAAAAATAGAAACAGAAGAAAAACTTCCAGAGGTTTTCTATGAAGGCAGCAGAAAGTCATCTATACCCTATTTTTAAAGGGGGAAGGAGGAAATAATGTGCTACTATATCTAGGGAGAGAAGCAGTCTGGTGAAGGGGCCTCCTGCAAGGACTGGGACATCGATACTATCAGAAAATGGGGCCCAGAATAGAGAGCAAGCATGGAAAAAATATTCTACCTCTGTTTCTGCTCTTGCTTTCTTGTCCCCTACTGGAACTTTGCACTGTCTACATCCAGTTAGAAGCATGCCAGCAGAGGAACCCAGTGATATGTTTCTTAGTGATCAGCCTCTTAGACTCTCAGAGCATAGAAGCATATAGAATGTTTCAGTGTAAGAAAGTGAATGGCAGAAACCAATATATTCATCTCTTTTTTGAGAGGAGATATTACAACTATTTATTTTTCTGTAAAAATCTCATGCCATTTTAGTAGCATCCACATATCAACAAAGCAAAAGTCATCAAATTTGGATTTTTGGTTTTTGTACTTTGCAACTTAATTACTGATGACTTTTTGTGTTGTGCAAATATTTTTAAGGTTGCTTACCATTACATTATAAATATTTGTAAAGGTTCTACAATGTGTTAATGGTTTCTATTTCTAAAAATGCTCATATTTATGGCATGTGATGGAAATCTGTACCCTCTGACCTCAACATGTTTGCTTCAATAACTTTGTTATAAATGATTCACTGAATGAATTTCATACAAGTTGCTCTTTCCATACTTTATTTCTGAATTCTCCTTATATTTACATTGTCATACTGATTAGATTTTTTAAAAATAAAATTCATAGCTGTATAATTTAATTTTAAAATTTGAATATAGTTGAGATACAATGTTACATCAGTTTCTGGTGTATAACATAGTGATCCAACTTCTTTATATGTTATGCTATGCTCACCACAAGTGCAGCTACCATCTGTCACCATACTATGATATTAAATTACTATTAACTATATATTCCCTATATATATATGCTATGTCTTTTATTCCTTTGAATTATTTATTTTGTAACTGGAAGTCTGTAACTCCCATCCCCCTTCACACATTTTGCCCATCCTCCCACCCCCTGCTGTATGCAACCTTCAGTTTGCTCTTTGTATTTATAGGTCTGAGTTTGCTTTTTGACTTTTTGTTTGTGTATGTTTTCTTGTTTTCCTATTTGTTTTCATATTCCACATATGAGTGATATCATAATGATATTTGTCTTTCTCTGTCTTATTTCATTTCATTTAGCATAACAGCTTCTAGGTTCATCCATGATGTTACAAATGGCACAATCTCAACTTTTTTAAGGCTGAGTAATATTCCCATATAAGTACACACACACACACACATACACACAACATCTTTATTATCATTTGTCTATTGATAGACACTTAGATTGCTTCCATATCTTGGCTATTGTAAAATAATGCTGAAATAAACATAGGAGTGTGTGTATCTTCTCATATTAGTGTTCTCACTTTCTTTGGGTCAATACCCAGTAGTGGAATTATTGGCTCATATGGTATTTATAAGTGTTTTTTTATTTAATATTTTATATTTATTTATTTATTTATTTATTTATTTATTTATTTATTTAAGAGAGTAAGTGAGAGAGAAAGAGCACATGAACAGGGGCAGAGGGAGAAGGAGAAGCAAGCTCCCTTGTGAGCAAGAAGCCCGAATCAGGACTTGATCCCAGGACTCTAGGATCATGACCTGAGTCTAAGGCAGATGCTTAACTAATTGAACCACCCAGTTATTCTTCTCTTTGTAAGTTTTTGATGAACATTTACTCTTTTCCACAGTGACTGTACATATTTACATTTATGGGTTTATAACTTCAATATAATAAAATACATCTATTTAAAATGCACAGTTAAATTATTTTGACAAATACACACCCCTTCATAACTAGCTCCACAATCAAAACACAATATTTCTTTTGCGTCATAAAATTGTCTTGTGCCCCTTTGCTGTCAATTCCTATATGCTGGGCCCCAAGTAACTATTGACTCAATTCATAAAACTACTACACCAAACTCCAAGAAACTATTGATCCTAGAATTTCATAAAAATGAAATCATACAGTATGAACTCTTTTTTGTCTAGTTCTTGTGTTCAGCACAATGTTTTTGGGACTCAAGCATGATGTTGCATTTGTCAGTAGTTGGTTTTTTAAAAAATCCCGAGTAGTGTCCTATTAAATGGATGACCATAGGGATACACCACAGTTTTATTTGAGTATTCATCTATTGATACACACTTGTTTTTTCAAGTTTTTGGATAGTTTGAATAAAGATGATAAGAATAATTGTAAGTTTTTTTGGATAAAATTTTTTATTTCTCTTGGGAATCTGAAAATAGAATTGTCAGGTTGCATAACAAATATACACTGGATTTCATATACCTATTTAAAATTTTGTCTCCTTTTAATAAAGTTTGAAATCAAGGGAGACCAAAAGATTGTAATCTGTGTTTACAAACATAATACAAAAGGCTTCAGAGAATTTTATGAAGTCAGACTCTTGGGAAAGCACTGTTTACCACAGCTCTCAGGACTTCATTTTTAATAACTTCCTCAGGAAAATCCACTGTTCAGGTCCCTGGAGAATTTATGTTTGTGTCTTTGACAGGTAGTTGGAAAAGGTTTAGGATAGAGAAATATTCTGAGTGTCTAGGAATAAAAATCCAGTGAAAACTGCCAAGTGGGATTTGGGTCTTCAGGCTGCAGATCTCACCATCCTATACTCAGCCTTTTACCCCTTCACCAGTAACTCCACTGCTCTGTGATTAGCTCATCCCAGCAGGTAAAAGGAGGGAGTTGTCCAGGGGACTATATCTCTTCAGGACCTTCTGCAATGTTTGTGAAGAATTGGCCTTTCCTCTTTAACACTATCTTTCTTTTTTTGGTGTGAGTGTGGGCGGTGCTTATCTTTAATCCTCTTTTTAAGACCTCAGTACAGAAATTCTGCTCTAAGCTTCCTGCAAGGATCAGATTCTGTAGAGAAGAAACAAAATTAGGATTTTTACCCTAAAATATCTACGGTAATAACCTTCCACACTGACCTCATTTTCTAACAGCTGGACACTGGCATACACTCTTCTGTCCTTTGCTGAATCTGTTCCCATCCTCTTGTAATTTACTCGTTGCTACAGGCAGAAAGCTACATGGAAACCTGGTATTTTCACTTGGGAAATCTCTGGTTCTAGAAATTGAGATTAATATGACAAATTTTTAAAAAGATTTTTATTTATTTATTTTTTTTGAGAGACAGAGATAGCAGGAGAGAGCACATGAGTGTGGAGGAGAGGAGGAAGTACGCTCCCCAGTGAGCAGGGAGCCTGACACAAGCCTGGATCCCAAGACCCTGGGATCATGACTTAAGCTGAAGTCAGATGCCTGACTGAGTGACCCAGGTGCCCCAAATATGACAGCTCTTGAGGACTTTTGTTATTGTAAGACCTAATATGTTGCTCTATCATCTCTGTCACAGTGTATATACTCTACCCTGATCGCATGTGGAAGGTAACGTGTTCGACCAGTTTATAATCTTTGCTTCTTCTGAGGTTTAAGGTAGGAAGGAAAAAAAAAACATTATTTCTGCAACTTTATGAACTCCCAAGCCCAGGTGAACATAACTTATTTTTCCTGCTGGTCATCTGTGGGCTTCCATGCTAATAGATACTGTATTTTTCTTAAATATTAACTCGTGCTTTGTTGTTCCTGGTTGTAGAGGTGCTTGTGTTTGGGAATATAAGTAAAAGTATTTATGAATGTGTGTGATAATATGTGTATGGGATATACACTTATTGATTTGTTAAGTACATATTTATTGAAAAACTTATCTGTGCCAAGAGATGGAGATAAAATCACTGATGATCTTTGTCTTAAGGATTCATAATATATTTTAAAAATTGTTTTGAAAGTAAATATATGATAGAGAATATGTATTAATAGGGATAGGTATAAAACCTAGAGAAGTAGAGAGATGGAAAATAACAACTCAGCTTAATGGATTTCTTTTTTAACAATTTTTTATTTGTTTATTTGAGAGAGAGAGTGAGAGGGAGAGAGCAAAAGAGGGGGTAAATTCAGGGGAGAAGCACACTCCCCACTGAGCAGAGTGCCTGATGCGGGACTCCATCCTGGGAGTCTGGGATCATGACCTGAGCCTAAGACAGTCACTTAACCAACTGAACCACCCAGGCCCCCAATTTAATGGACTTCTTGAAAGCTTGAGTGAAGAAGTGATGTTAGGGTGCCTGGGTGGCTCAGTGGGTTAAAGCCTCTGCCTTTGGCTCAGGTCATGATCTCAGGGTCCTGGGATCAAGGCCCGCATCAGGCTCTCTGCTCAGCAGGGAGTCTGCTTCCTTCTCTCTCTCTGCCTGCCTCTCTGCCTATTTGTGATCTCTCTCTCTGTCAAATAAATAAATAAAATCTTAAAAAAAAGAAATGACTTTAGAGGAGAGTACTAAAGGGTGACTAGGAGTTTATCTAGTTGATAAAGCAGAAGTGAACTTCCATAGAGGAAATGGCATAAAGACACAGGTTCATGTACTTTGGGTATGGCAGGAGCTTGGGTTAGGAGTTAGGAAGTGGGGAAAGATGGCTTTACAGACATTTGCAGTCAGGCAGAGATGGTGTAGGATTTGGTCATGCATTTGGACTTCTGGTTATAAACAATAGAGAGTCATTGAATTAGTTTACTGGAGAGTTGAAAATTATACTATTATCATTTTCTAAAGATTATTCTATTCGGGGCATCTGGGTGGCTCAGTTAGTTAAGCAACTGCCTTCGGCTCAGGTCATGATCCCAGAGACCCAGAATCGAGCCCCACATCAGGCTCTCTGCTCAGCAGGAAGCCTGCTTCTCCCTCTCTCACTCCCTCTGCTTGTGTTCCCTCTCTGGCTGTGTTTCTCTCTGTCAAATAAATAAAATCTTAAAAAAAAGATTATTCTATTCTATTTTTTGAAAGAGCAATACAGGAGACTGAGAGATTATAAAAGTATAAGAAATAGAAATTATAGGGTCAGAAAGTAGATTGGTCATAACTGGAAATAGGGAGGAAGAGAGAGATTTCAGGTCTGAAATACAATCTAATGACTAAACTATCCAGTAGTAGAAAGGAAAGGAGGGAAGAGAAAATGACTCTTCTTTCCAACTTGAGTGTCTTAGTACCTGTGTCAGTATAAGAAAAAAGAGAGGATTTATATACAAAATAAATTATGGGTAAAAAGAGGAGTACAATAATTCAATTTTGTTTGTGCTATATTGAAATTTATTTAGTTTTTATTTTTTATTTAAAGATTTTTATTTATTTGACAGAGCACAAGTAGGCAGAGCAGTAGGCAGAGGGAGAGGAAGAGGGAGAAGCAGGCTCTCTGCTGAGCAGGGAGCCCTATATGAGGCTTGATCTCGGGACCCTGGGATCATGACCTGAGCTGACGGCAGCCACTTAACTGACTGAGCCACCCAGGAACCCCCAATATTGAAATTTAAATGAGAAAATGTGTATAGAGTGATTGGTCATATGTGTGCATTAAGTAATACATATTTATTATTTGTATAGATAATTAAAATGTATCAGGTATCAAATAATAACTGTGTTTATATACATTATTACATTTAATTCTTGCAGCAAATGGAGAAATTAGATACCAATACCCTCATTTTACAGATATGTAAACTGAGGTTTAAGTGACTTAAATTACTTACCCAAGATGATCTGTATATTAATTTATAGAGCTCAGATGCAAACTAAGCTGTCTGTCCTCAAAACTTATGCTATCATCATCATCATCATCATCATCATCATCATCATCATCATCATTTCTATTATATACATAAGGGAATTGTCAGTGAGGTCCACTAAGACGTTTGACATGTGAATCAGAACTTTGAACAAAACGCATTGGTTGCTTGCAGAGATTGAGAAGTCATCAACAATTAAAGGATAGCTGAAGTCAGAGGACGAGATGAGGTCACTCAGAGTGAACGTGTAGACACAAAAAGTGAAGAAAAGAGGAAAAAGTCAATTAAATGATGAATAGAAGGAAAAAGATGACAAAGGAAGAGATGTCATAGAGAAAAAAAGAGTAAGGGAAAGGAGAATACATCTTTAAGAGTATCTACAGTTTTAATTATGACTGAGAGGTCAAGTAAGATAACCAAAAGCAAAATTAATATATTTGACCATTGAAAATACCCTTTGAATAGTGCAGTATAGATTCATTGAAGAGATGAAAAGCACTATACATGGAGAAACTTAGAGTGAAGGGTAAGATGATAAATACTCTTTTATTAGAAGGAAAAAGAATAACATAGAGTTAAGGAAGATAAAAGGAAAAAGAGGTTATAATTGTTATAGAAATAACCAGAAAGAGGTATGGGAAGTTCTTCACAGAGGAATACCCTTATTATAGTTAAGACAACTCTTTTTTTTCTTTAAGACAACTCTTCCCTGTGAGGAAAGGATGGATTGCTACAGGTTTGTAGGCATGTGTGTTTGAAGAGGTGAATAGTTGAACTTACTTATGTTGAAGCTTTTAATTTCTCTGTGGTATAATCTGAAAGACAAAATCCTCTGAGGAGATGAACTGGGTTGCATTAGGATAGGAACTAGAAAAGAATAACTGTCTCCAGCTATGGAGGTGGCTTTGGAAAGACACAAGGAAAAAGTAAAGAAAGGAGGCTGTTTGTGGAAGCACTGGCTGTCATAAGAAACTTTTGCATTTGTTGTGATTATTCTCTAGTTTAACCTAATAGCTGGAATACTATGAGACAAAATCAAATATTAAATGACTTCAGTTTCAGGAAATTAGATTTAAAATAACCAAATGGAGAAGAGTTTTGAGAAGGAGTGTCAAATTTCCAAAAACCCTAACTAACTAACTTACCATCTAATAAGAATGCAGTCTGGAAAAGCATCATGTTTGATGAAATAGCAAATTATGGAAATTTTGGAAAGGAAGTTCCAGTAGAGTCATGGTAAAAAGTGAAAAGTGGTAAATAAAAAGGGAAAAATGGATGAAAATTTTCAACAATGAATATATTTGGGAATGAAAGAAGACAGAGTGATTGGAAAGTTTGACAACAAAATGAAAAAAAAAATTAGTGGCTAGAAAGGAGAGCAGGACCAAAGAAAGGCAGTGTGTGTGTGTGTGTGTGTGTGTGTGTGTGTGTGTGTATGTGCACATGCATATATATGCATTTTAATATAGAGGATATTATAACATATTTGAAGGTATAATAAATGGAGGGAATATATAATAAATTGAGGGAAAAATAAAAAATAACGAAAGGTGTCAAACTGTATTGATATCTCTGAATGACAAAGTAGCCTTTTGCTTTTGCTATTCTTTGAAAGAACTACATAGTCAATTAATCTTCAATATATTTGGCAATGAAAGAAGACAGTGATTGGGAAGTCTGACAACAAATGAAAAGAAAAATCAGTGTCTAGAAAGGGTAGCAGGACTAAAGAAAGGCTCTGAATTTTGTTTTTCCTATTATATCACAGAGAAATTCTACTTGGTTTTCATTGGACTGTTATAGCTTTCTGAAAAGATTTACATCAGGAATATGAGAGGGAGTTTTCTGGGTTTGGTTAATCCAGATTTTTCTCCCTAATTCAGGTAATTTAAAGCTTAGGCATTCTCTGTGTTTTAATTATAATTACCTCATGACTTTTTTGTAGTTTAATTCTTTTATTGTTTTTATTTATTGCCATGGAAAGATACATTATTATATTTAAATTTACATGGTCATCATTTAACTCCACATTGTTACATTTATTAAATATGTAGCTTGACTTTTTATCAATTTTGAAAAATTCTCAACTATTACCTCCTTAAATGTTTCTTTCAACCTATTTTCTCTTTTCTCTCCTTCTAAGACTTAAATTATACTTGTTGGACTTTATTTCACATATTCCACATGTCTCATTTTTACTTTTATTTTTGCCTTTCCATCCTTCAGTCTGGAGGTTTTCTTATCTATCTTCCTGTATACTGGTCCTCCTATATTTGTCTATGTCTAATATGCTGTTAAACCATGTTTTGTGTTCTCATTTAATAATTTTATTTTCTTGAACTAAAAACTCTTTATTTTTCCAATGTTTTTAATCCCCTGATTAAATTCTCTAGCTTATTATTTAATATAAATATTTTGAACTGACAGTATTTGAAATATTGCACCTGATAATACAAATATTTGGATTTCCCATGTTGGCTCATGTTATTTATTGGGCACTCTCCCTCCCTCTCTCTCTCCTTGTCCTTCACACTCTTCCTCCCTGCCTCACTTCTCCCTCTCCCTTTATCTCCATCTTTTCTTATAAGAAGTAGTTCTGATTTCTATGTTTTATTTTGCTTAGTCCAAGATATTGTGCATGTAATATCATACAGCTAATTTGAGTTTCTGAATATGTTACCTTCTCCAAGTAACAATTTTGCTTTTGTCAGGGATCTAGGAAAAGAGAAGATTGTTTTATGCAAATCAGAGATTGTGTTGATTAGAGGAGATGGTTTATATATATTTCCATTTCACTCCCCATTCTAAACGTATAGCTCTTCAAGTAATGCTTGGGAGTATTATCTCCCTCACCCTCACTATTTTATGACTACTGAAAATTTTTCCTTACTTTCAAGCCCTCAGACCCCACTTGATGTTGACTTTATTAGACTCTCAGCTGCTTCTTTAGAATCCACAGATACGTTATGGGTAAAAATAATGCTGTCAGCCCCACCATACTGGTCTTCTTTTTCCCAAGGCACTCGTCTCACGGACTTATAATTGTTTTCAGTGGAAAGGTTGGTCTAAATAGGTATCCAACAGTTATTAGAATTGGAATTCTATATTTGTGTTTTTATATTCCTCAACTGATATTATCATATGCCTCTTATCCCTTAATGTTCAAAAATACCTACATTCCTTGGTAAAACTCTACATTGGTATCATATATTCCTCATTAATATACTTCCATTTATCATTTGTTGTTATTTTATTTGCAATTTTTGCATCTATATTTGAGGGTGAAATTTTCTTTATCAGATTTCTGTATTAGAATTTGGCATGTATTATAAAATAAAGTAGAAATATAGAGCTGAATTATATATTTGATATTTATGTTTTTAATCCTTTTTCATTTGCTCAAAATTTGATGTTTTGTGGATCCATATTTTTGTAGGGAATATCATTCTATGCTACCTTAGACTTTATTTCAGTACCTTTTTTGTTTGTTGCAAAGAAATTTTATTTTTATTTTTAGATGTGGCCAAGAAAGCATGTAGCTCTCATAACTTTTAGAATGAGGGTGACAGACAATGATGAGGACTATGTGGAAAGCTGTAAAGAAACATTTGAATGTCTGGATAGAACCTCACCTGATGCCAGCACTGCCTGGATTTTAGGTAATTAAAATTTGTACGTTCTCATTGTTCTTAGAAGCACTTTGTGTTAAACTTTTTTGTAAGCATGTTGGGTTTCCTTACAAACAACATATTATAAAAATAACAAATTGATATCAGAAGTGGGGTGTTGAAAGAAGCAGTAAATTGTAGAAATACTTGAGTCAAGTAAGGGAGGTGGAGGAAAAAAAGAACTTACTCTTTCTTATTGCTAAGTTAGAAAAACCCTCATTGGATTAGCTGTTAGCATAACCACTTTGCCTCATGAGTCTGGGAATTCTTTTCTGAGTCTACTTTCTGAGGCTACTAAATTATGGAAGATGTTAGAAAAAAGCCACTATGTTGAATTGTGTTGGTAACATTTTATAATTTTCATGAAGATCTTATTTTCTTCTCTCTTCTTCCCCTCCTCTTTTCCCACCCCCGCTTCTCTCTCTCCCTCTTCTTTCTTCTTTTTCTCCTCCTCCTCAACCTCCTTTCCTCCTCCTCCTCTTCTTCTTTTTCTCCTTCTCCTCTTCTTTCATCCTCTTCCTCTTTCTATTCTTTTTTTTTTAGATTTTATTTATTTATTCGACAGAGAGAGAGAGAGATCACAAGTAGGCAGAGAGGCAGGCAGAGAGAGGAGGAAGCAGGCTCCCTAATGAGCAGAGAGCCTGACACCAGCCTGAATCCCAGGACCCTGAGATCATGACCTGAGCTAAAGGAAGAGGTTTTAACCCACTGAGCCACCCAGGCGCCCATTCCTTTATCTATTCTTTTCAAGATTTTAAATCTAGAAAATTTTAAGAAATAATATAAATTCTTAAATAAATTACAGTTAATTCATTTAGATAATTTATTGTGGATCAATTATCTTAAAAGAGTGCTCTTTTCTGAGACAACATAATTTTACTTGCCAAATATTCTATTTTAAAGTAAACTTTTATATTAAAGCATAACATATCTTCAGAGAAGTACACAAATTATAGGTGTACAGGTCATTGCATTTTCACATCACAAGCATAGCCATGTGATCAGCACCCATCTTAAGAAAGAGAATATTATCAGCATCCCTGAAACTCACTCCTTATCTTTTCTTTATCCCTACACACCTTCAAGGGTAACTACTTTATGAAATAGTTTATTTTATTTATTTTTTTCCTTTTCTTTTTCTTTTTCTTTTCTTTTCTTTTTTTTTAAAGCACATACAAAGGATAAGAGTGAAGATAACATTAAAGAGAGGTCTGTTTTTGGCCAATAGCCTTAGTATTCAGTACACATAACTCCATACTAGTTCCCAGTACTTGATCTAGACTGAATTAATTTCTCCTTCCCTCACCTCCATTGCTAAAATGATATGTCCCAATTAGACTGAATCTCAGAACTTTTGGCAGAAAGCTTGGTCAAATATGCTCTGTCTCTCCTTTGATATTTGAGTGGGGAAGTAACTGTAGAGGCTTTTTTTCATCATTTTAGGATAATAAGTGGAGTGTTTCTCAAGATAAGTGTGGCACCTAGAATAATAGAATCTAAAATGAAAAGAAAAAAGAAAAGATAACTCAGATTTCTTGTATTTTTAAACCATTGGATAAATCATATTCTGAATCCATTTCTTTTCTTTTCAAATAGTTTGAGATGGGTTTTTGTTACTTGAAACTGTCAACATCCTGTTTTTATCCCCCCATATAATTTAAATATTAAGAATTATCCATTCCTTGATATTTATATAGAATACATCTGTAAAATCATATGTGCCAGAGTTTTATAAATTATAAATATTTAAAAACCAATATAGTATTTCCTGTGCTTTTCAGTGTCTTTATATTACCATTTTTTAAAAAAAATTGGTAACTCGGATTTTTATAAAAGTTGTTTTTTCCTCCAGAGATTAAACATTTTTTCTAAATGAGCACATTATATTCTCATATAATTTTTAAAACATTCTTTATTGTATGACCTATTCTTGTTATCTGTTTTTTTGTTTTTGTTTTACTTTACCAGATTCTTAGAATCTAATATCAATGATTCATTAACAGTTTGATTTCACTGAAATAAAGACACTTTTTTTTTTTAAGATTTTGTTTATTTATTTGACAGAGGGAGATCACAAGTATGCAGAGAGGCAGCCATAGAGAGGAGGGAAGCAGGCACCCTGCTGAGCAGAGAGCCTGATGTGGGCCTCGATCCCAGGACCCTGAGATCATGAAGGTAGAGGCTTTAACCCACTGAGCCACCCAGGCACCCCAAAGACATTTCTAAGGCAGAAACAGAAAGGAGAAGGATGCCATGGCAGCTCAGTCAGTTAAGTGTCTGCCTTCCCCTCAGGTCATCCCAGGGTTCTGAGATCAAGTCCTACATCAGGTTTTTTGCTCAGTGGGGAGCCTGTTGCTCCCCCTGCTTGTACACTCATTCTCTCTTGCTCTCTCTTTCTCTTTCTCAACAGTAAATAAATACATAAAATCTTAAAAAAAGAAATAGGAAGAAAATTGAGATAAGCACGAGATAGGCTTTAAATGCTCATCTAGAGAATTTGGAGTTTATTTAATTGGGTATAGGACACAAATTTACTTTGGAAGATACATCAGTTAGTGGATTGCAAGATGTATTTGATTCTAGGGTATGAAAAAAGTTGGAAGGGTATTGCAATAATACAAGCAGAATTGAATGACATACTAGACTAGCAAGAATGACAATGGCAGTGGAAAGTTAGAGATTTGAAAGATAATTGAAAAGATGAACTTGATGAGTGATCAACCTAAGGGAACAAAGGATAAAAGAAGTCAAAGCTGATTTTCTATTTTTAGGTCATGATGTTAAGGAAAATGGCAGTGATATTTCCAGGAATGGGGTCCCTAAAGTTAAAAATGATTTATGGAGTAAAATTAAATTCTAAATATTTTCATTTTGAGGCATAAGAAAAATATTCTACTGTAAATATTGCAGTGGATAGAGCAATATTGTGGATAGAGCTGGAGTGTATTATGCTAAGTGAAGTCAGCCAATCAGAGAAAGACAAATACCATATGATTTCACTCATATGTGGAATTTAAGAAACAAAACAGATGAACATAGGGGAAGGGGAGGAAGAGAGCGAGGAAAGCAAACCATAAGAGACTCATAACTATAGAGAACAACCGGGGGTGGATGGAGGGAGGTAGGCAGGGGCTAGGCTAAGAGTTTATGGGCCCTAAGGAGGGCACTTGTCATGAGCACTGTATATTATATGTAAGTGATGAATCTCTTAATTCTACACTGGAAGCCAATTTTACCATATATAACTAGAATTTAAATAAAAACTTGAGAAATCCAGATATCCAGAAAAAAATTGAAAATGTAAGATTCAAGCTTAGAAATAGTGGTCAGTTGTCTAATAACTTTTTCCTTTTTTTAAAAAAAAATGGCTACAATTAGCCAACACATAGTGCATCATTAGTTTCAGATATGGTGTTCAACAATTCATCAATTGTATATAACACCTAGTGCTCATCACATTGCCTGCCCTCCTTTATGCCCATCACCCAGTTACCCCATCCCCCCCAACCACATCCTCTTCCACAATCCTCAGTTTGTTTCCCATAGTTAAGAGTCTCTCATGGTTTGTTTCCCTCTGATTTCTTCCCATTCAGTTTTCCCTCCCTTTCTTTATCGTCCTCAGCACTTTTTCTTAAAATTTTTAAAAAGATTTTATTTATTTATTTGACACAGAGAAACACAGTGAGAGAGGGAACACAAGCAGAGGGAGTGGGAGAGGGAGAAGCATGCTTCCTGCCAAACAGGGAACCTGATGCAGAACTCAATCCTGGGACCCGGGATCATGACGTAAGCCAAAGGCAGATGCTTAATGGCTGAGCCACCCAGGCATCCCTGATTCTTATATTCTACATATGAGTGAAACCGTATGATAATTGTCTTTCTCTACTTGACTTTTTTCACTTGGCATAATCCCCTCTGGTTCCATCCATGTCGATGCAAAAGGTGAGTATTCATCCTTTCTGATGACTGAGCAATATTCTGATGTATATATATGGGCCACATCTTCTTTATCCACTCATCTGTTGAAGGACATCTTGGCTCCTTCCACAGTTTGACTATTGTGGACATTGCTTCTATGAACATTGGGGTGCATGTGCCCCTTCATTTCACTACATCTTTATCTTAGGGGTAAATACCTGTAGTACAATTGCTAGGTCATAGGGTAGCTCTAGTTTTAACTTATTGAGGAACCTCTATACTGTTTTCCAGCGTGGCTGCACAAGTTTGCATTCCCACCAACAGTAAGAGGGTTCCCCTTTATCCACAACCTTGACAACATTTTTTTGTTTCCTGTCTTGTTAATTTTAGCCATTCTGACTGGTGTAAGGTGGTATCTCATTGATGTTTTGATTTGTATTTCCCTGATGACAAGTGATGTTGAGCATTTTCTCATGTGTCTGTTTTCTATTTGTCTGTCTTCTTTGAGGAAGTATCTATTCATATCTTCTGTCCATTTCTTGACTAGATTATTTGTTTTTTGGGTTTTGAGTTTCATATGTTCTTTACATATCTTGGATACTGGCCCTATATCAAATATGTCATTTGCAAATATCTTCCCCCATTCTGTAGGTTGCCTTTTAGTTTAGTTATCAGATAACTTTTGCGGCAGTCTAGGTATAAGTGATAGTTGAGCCAAGGGACTTAAATGAGATCCCTAAAGAATAATATATAAATAGGGGCTCCTGGGTGGCTCAGTTGGTTAAGCGACTGCCTTCGGCTCAGGTCATGATCCCGGAGACCCCGGATAGAGTCCCACATCGGGCTCCCTGCTCGGCCAGAAGCCTGCTTCTCCCTCTCTCACTCCCCCTGCTTGTGTTCCCTCTCTGGCTGTGTTTCTCTCTGTCAAATAAATAAAACCTTTTTTAAAAAAGAATAATATATAAATAAAGAAGGAAGATCAACAAACCAACTTTGAATATTAGTATATTGCAGATATTTGCATTGATACTGCTTACTTCCTGTCCACCTGATTCCACACTATAGAAATATAGCATATTTGTTTGTTTTCTGTGTAATACCATCAGCCTTCACCTTACATTAAATATCCTAATTCTGTCGTGCATTCCATTTATGTCTTCCTCTGTGGACTTAGACAGAGTCTGGTTCCAGAATGTCTCTCTAAAAATAGAATGTACTCCTATTCAGTAGGATAATATTAGCTTTGGGCTCTAGAATCAGATTACCTGGGACTGAATCCTGATTGAATAATTTACTCACTCTGTAGCCCTGAAAGTATTTTATATATACTCACTGAAACTTACAACTCATATTTATAAAATGGGAATATAATAGTCAATCTCTTTGAGGATCTTCTGAAGATCAAATAAGTTAATAAATATCAAATGTATATAAGGGTACCTGGAACATGTTAAGTGCCATGAAATGTAAGTTTTTTAGATGTAAGTTTTTTAGTCTGTGTTGTTATTATTATGATTAGAATATTAGTAGTAGTAACAATAGTAGTAGTAGTATGCTCTGCTACCCAGTATACAAGATCCTATACATGATACTCTATATTCCTTTACCTCTTACTAAATATTCTACATTATAAATATAATCTAGTAATCTGAGTGATAATGATAAATTTATGACAACCATACAGTCATCAGTAGCACCAGAATCAAATAAACGTTTGCACCATGTTTGCCCTACTAGCAGAGCTGCCACATACCCCTTAAATCTGATTGGTGGTTCTACTTGGATCTTGAATACTCTCTTTTATTACAGATATCCTTCCTAAACTTAAAAGGTTTGGCTGAAACCTTACTACAAAGCTTAGTTCTTTTCACTTTATTTTCTAATTGACAACATTGCGAAAAACTTAACTTCAGCCAACTTAGGAGCCATTTACGAACATGTTTAAGACTTAGGATAATTTCCTTTGTCTCTTGAACATTGCTTGGATTTCTCTGTCCTTCTACATGATTGTATTTTTTCAGTACTAGTTGTTGCAGTTAGAATTGTGACTGAAAGAAGTTTGAAGATTTAAAACCTCAGGTGCTAGAACAAGAGTCTTGGGCTTTAGATTCCAATTCTGACAATTGATAATCTCAGTGACTAGTAGGCTACTTAGCATTTCTACCCTTTAATTTCTCCAGGTTTAAATAGAGATTGAAAATACTTCCTCATAGGGTTATTGTGAAGATTAAATAAATTAAGACATATAAAGTACTTAAAACTTTGCCAAACACATAGTAAGCATCAGACCCAGGTAAGACTCCCTGGTTGAAGAAGGAAAACTTGACATATTGCCTTCATTTACTCTCTATCTCAGGAGACTTTTCTCTTTTAGTATCAGTTTCTGAAAGCAGAGCCCAAGAAAAGAACTTTGGTGAAGATAACTTAGCTGACAAGTGATTCCAGGAAGTGGTGTAAGGAAGCAGTAAGAGTTTAGACAAGATGCAACTAAACACCAATGAAGTTTGGATCATTAAAGTTGTTACTCTAGGCCACACATTCTCTATGGGGGCAATGTATATGCCAAAGTTCTCAGAAGAAGAAAGAAATCTTAAATATTTCAATGGTTTGAGGCCTTCTAGAGGGCTGCGGTATCTAAATAGATGTGCGGTATATCTGTTCTGTTAAAATTTCATGGGAATTGATGATTAAGAAAAAAATTCTGTAAAAGCTTCTTAGGGAATATAATAATAATAGTAGTAATAGTAATAATAATAAACACAGCATAGGCAATGGGAGACTTATTTCCAGAAAGCTCAAGCCATAAGAAGCATACAGAGGGCCTCCTAGAAATATCTGCTGCCTTTATTCATCAATTTCCATTGTTCTCTGGTTGAAGATTGCCTCTGGGGCATGAACTTGCCCATACCTCCAGCATCTTAGGCAGAATGCCAAAAGACAAGGCAGGAAGTCCTTAAAGTAGAATGTCCGCAGTGTCAGAATTGTCCACTACTACTGAAGCCGAGGTCAAAGGTGAGCTGAGATTGGGTGTTATAGAGCTGTAAAATTCACCAATATCTAGTTCAGAAGTTCAAGCTTCTGCTTAGTACTGGCTTTTTTGTTGTTGACATTAAACAGGACCCTAGACACTCAAGTATCACTAAGTTACATTTTTGAATGCCACACTTTTTTTCATGTTACTTTTCATCTTTGTCATATGAAATGTTTGTACCAGGGCCAGGATTATGATCCCTGGATATACATTTTTCTTTTCTTCCTTTACCCGGTTTGGACTGCTACTTAAGAAGCCTATTTTTTTAAAAAATATTTTATTTATTTATTTGACAGAGAGAGAGATCACAAATAGGCAGAGAGACAGGCAGAGAAAGAGGGGGAAGCAGGATCCCCATTGAATGGAGAGCCCAATGTAGGACTCGATCCCAGGACTCTGAGATCATGACCTGAGCCAAAAGCTCAGGCTTAACCCTCTGAGTCACCCAGGTGCCCCTTAAGAAGCGTCTTTAAAAAATGCTATGGAAAAAAGCAAGAAGTAATAGCTGCAATTTACCTGTTGATTCTCTAAACCATATTTGAACCTCCTACTCTATTATAAACAAATTTGTCATTGATCTCTGTGTTTTGGTTTTGAATTATAAAAACAAAAGTGGTTTTTACTGACTAAACAAGTTCGTCACATTCTCAGACTGCTAATCTAGGTAAATAGAAAATATTTATTGAGAAGAAAAAATTAAATTGAATCAAAGACAATTCCTCTGATAAAACTTCATAGTAACTTAGCAACATGTTGACATCAGGATTATTTGAGAAGCCCTATTGAGTGTGATACTCAGCCTATGAAATGGATCAAGCAGAGAAAAATGTACTTAAAAACGATGTAATGACAATATGCATCCTAACACTAACTGGCACACATATTAGGAAGCATCTGAAAGCCAGTAGTCCAACAAAGTACACTCATTATCATTGTACTTGTTTATTATAAAGCTTGTGAAATTTCAACATTCAGAATGTATGTGTTTTCTTTCTGATGACAGATAAACAGCAATAAACATCAATGGGAGAAGGAAACCAATCTTCTGTGGCTGAATTTATCTTGCTGGGACTTTCACAGGACCCAAAGATTCAGATCTTGCTCTTCTGTGTTTTTCTGGCCATTTACCTTCTGTCTATGTTTGGAAACTTGCTCATAATAATCCTTATTCATATTGACTCTCGACTTCACACTCCCATGTACTTCTTCCTCAAAAACTTGTCCTTTGCTGACCTCTGTTTCTCTACAAGCATCGTTCCTCAGATGTTGGTCCACTTCCTTGTAAAAACGAAAACCATTTCCTTTGCTGGATGCTCACTACAGATAATTGTCTTCCTTCTCGCAGGGTGTACAGAGTGTGCACTTCTGGCAGTGATGTCTTATGACCGCTATGTGGCTGTCTGCAAGCCCCTGCATTATTCCACTGTCATGACCCAGAGGGTTTGTGTCCAGTTGGTCATAGTGTCTTGGATCAGTGGAGCATTTGTATGTTCAGTGGATAGTGCATTTACATTGTGTCTTCCCTACCAGGGACAGAATATAATTAATCATTATTTTTGTGAACCTCCTGCACTCCTGAAGCTGGCTTCAGCAGACACATACAAGGCTGAGATGGCCCTCTTTTCAATGGGTGTGATTATCCTGTTAGCACCTCTCTCCCTCATCCTTGTCTCCTACTGGCATATTATCTCCACAGTGATTCAGATGCAGTCAAGGGAAGGGAGGCTCAAGGTCTTCTCTACCTGTGGCTCCCATCTCACTGTTGTGGTTCTCTACTATGGCTCTGGAATATTTGCCTACATGAGACCCAATTCCAAGACAATGAATAAAAAGGATCAGGTCATCTCTGTGTTCTATTCAGTTATGACTTCCATGTTGAACCCCATCATTTACAGCCTGAGGAACAAGGATGTGAAAGGGGCTCTCATGAACCTGGTTAGAAGATAATCTACCTTCAGAATTAGGGATTTCTGAATTTTTCTTATACTTGGAAGATTGTGATCAATAACAATAGCTCTACTATTCTCATTCTTTCTTTCCCTCACTTTATATTTCTCAGTTGATTTTCTTCTCCACAAATATTCATTAAATGCCTATTTTGTGCAAGTGCTGTGTCCAGAATATCACAATATGAGAAAAGTTTCATACCTTCCTTGGATGGTTTCATTACCTCTGGGGCAAAAGGGAGCCATACCCTGCCCTGAGGGAAGTTAGGCTATTTTTGTTGTCTTATGGTCTCTTTCTGCAGTTCTTCCATGAGGGAAATATATCAAGGGAAATTAAACTCACCCTTGAAATGTTGGACCAAGAAAAAAACTTTATTAATCTTCTTGAATATTTTTCTAGCATCTTTCACCCACTAAATGAGCTGAGAACCCCAAGTTGTATACAGTCACCTGTGGGCTTACTGAGGTTCTGTTTCCTGACTAAGGCAACTACAATTGGTTAAAAAGCCAGAATTTAGTTCAGACATGAGGGCATCTTCTGGGATATATGGAACACTATCCATAGATGCATTATCTCCAGTTGCCTTATTTCCAATTAAAAATGATGGAACACTGTAGTGTTTCTGTAACTTTCAAGCCCTCGCTGCAATGAATGGAGTTAACTCCACTGCATCTTGACCCTTCTAAAGCATTTCTTTCTTCTTTCTCTTTTCTCTCTCATCCATTTTGTGGTGGATGATTTTATGCATAGCACCTGCAGATATTAAAGAGTATGCAAATATGTACAATTGTGTAATGCAGGTGTGTCTGTTGTCTGTGACAAATAAGCTTGACCATGTAGAAATCATCATTATCTACCAATAGTATTGACTCTGAATCCTTCTCCCCCCTTTACTAAGTACTGCTTTATCTCAGGCCAATTTCATGTGTCACCTAATTGTTTTCCATACCTTCCTTATCTTTTTTTTAGTATTTTTAAAATTATTAACATATAATGCATTATTTGTTTCAAGGGTATAGATCTGTGTTTCATCAGTCTTACACAATGCACAGTGCTCACCACAACACATACCATCCCCAATGTCCATCACCCAGTCACCCTATTCCCCTACCCCACTTCCCTCCAGCAACCCTCGGTTTGTTTCCTGAGATTAAGAGTCTCTTACAGTTTGTCTCCCTTTCCAGTTTTACTTGTTTCATTTTCCCTCCCTTTCCCTATTATCCTCTGCATTGTTTCTTAAATTCCACACACCAGTGAGATCATTTGATAATTGTCTTTCTCTGATTGACTTATTTTGCTTAGCATAATACCCTCTAGTTCCATCTATGTTGCTACACAGGGCAAGATTTCATTTTTTGATTGCTGCATAATATTCCAACACACACACACACACACACACACACACACACACACACACACCACATCTTCTTTATCCATTCACCTGTCGATAGACATCTGAGCTCTTTCCATAGTTTGGCTATTACGGACATTTCTTAAAACATTGGGGTGCAGGTGTCCCCTCAGATCACTACACATACCCTCCTCATCTTTGTAGCTGTCTGCAATCTCTCATACCAATAAACATAAGAGTGCTTTCAAATTTATCATTCTTTGTTTTGGAGGGTGTAGAGAGGACAGGTAAATTAAAAAAATTTTATTTTTTTAGAATTCTCCCTCCCTTTTCTTTCTTTCTTTCTTTCTTTCTTTCTTTCTTTCTTTCTTTCTCCTTTTTTCTTCTTTCTTTTTTCTTTCTTTTCTTTCTTTTCTTTCTTTTTCTCTCTTCTATTTTTTCTCTTTATTTTTCTTCTTCCTTTTCTTTTTTTCTTTCTTCTTTTTTCTCTCTTTCTTTCATTTCTTCTTTTTTTCTTTATCTTTCTTTTCTTTCTTTCTTTCTTCTTTCTTTTTCTTTCTTCTTCTTTCTCTCCCTCTCCCTCTCTCTCTCTCTTTCTATCTTCTTTCTCAAGAGAGCATGCAGTGGTGGTGAGGTAATAAAAATAAAAATTTCTTCACATACCTGAAGAACTTGAATAAATCTTGTTGCTTTGAATGGGGTTTCTTTTTCTTCATACATTTCAGCAAACTCCCAGTGAAAAGAATCTGAATAGAATTGCTGCTAATCTTCCTCATGGATATGGAACTATACAGAGCTGTCACCCCAAGAAGGTTTGAGGACAATAGCATAATATTTTAACCAATTATAGAAACTTTTGGGTTTTTTGGTAGGGACAAGAACTCCAGAATATTATTATAAGTTTTGGTATTGAAAGTGGCTGGTGTGAATAACCACCAGAAATATTTTGGATAGGAAAAAATTAATCACTGAATTGGGATGAGACTGGCAAATGGGTGATGGGTGGAAAGAAGGAAAAGAGAAAGAAAAGAGAGAAAAGAAAAAGTAAAAGACGTAAGTCCAAGAGTTGGTTTCTTCTGAGTCCTCTCTATTTGGTTTGCTATGGCCACTTTCTCTCTGTGTCCTCACGGGGCTTTTCCTCCATGTGCATGTATCCCATATATAATTTTGTGTGTCTAAATTTCCTTTTCTTATAAGCACACCACTCAGATTAGACTAGGGCCCACTATAATGACAAAATTTAACTTAATCACCTCTTTAAAGGCCCTAACTCTTTTAGCTGGTCACATATGACTCCCCCTCTTTAGCTGGTCACATATGACTCCCCTGTAAGTTGGGAGGTTACCTAAACTTACCAGGTAGTTTTATTGGATTGAGTTACCTCTACAAAAAGCCTTGGCTAATTCTTTTTTGTAGGATTCACATATGGCTAATTGGAGGCATGCTTGATCCTATTTTGTTAAATTCTGGGAGGTGGACTGCTGTGTCTTCTTTTCAACCAGGGAGACTACGCAAGTCCATAAATACCCTTTAGACTTTTTATTCATGAACAAGGTATGTGTTCTAACATTCATCAAATTCCAGATAAGCTCTTCTGGAGTACCTCTGCAGCTCTTGTCACTTAAGGTGAGGAGAAGCACCTTCTTTTCTTTTCATTTTTTTTTTAAAAAGATTTTATTTATTTATTCGGCAGAGAGAGAGATCACAAGTAGGCAGAGAGGCAGGCAGAGAGAAAGGAGGAAGCAGGCTCCCTGATGAGCAGAGAGCCAGATGGGGGCCTCAATCCAGGACCCTGAGATCATGACCTGAGCCTAAGGCAGAGGTTGTAATCCACTGAGCAACCCAGGTGCCTGAAGCACATTATTTTATTATGGAAGGAGGAGTAAAGGACTACCCTGAAACATATCTTCAGGGTATTCCTCTCCACCAGCTTTTGACTATTTCTCTTTTATACCCTAGAAGAGCTTAAGGTTTAATGCCTATAAATCCCTGATTGATCACCTCTATGTAACTCCTCTCTCATGTTTATAATTTGGAGGTATGTGGCAAATATTGTCTTATCTTTGGATTTCAAATATTTCTATTCCATTACATTAGTGTAGATGCAATACCTACCTGAAATTCTAGGTAATTCAGTCAAGTAGTACAATTTAAAAATAATATACTATGTTATATTTATTTATTCTCCATTAGATTCATCAGTCCACCATTTTTTAATCTCTTAATCAAGAGGCAGTTCTGCATAGAAGACATACAAGTGGCTAACAGACACATGATGAAATGTTTGTCATCACTAGCTATCAGGAAAATTAAAATCAAAACCACATTGAGATACCACCTTACACCATTCAGAATGGCCAAAATTAACAAGACAAGTGTTGGAGAGGCTGCAGAGAAAGGGGAACTCTCTTACACTGTTGGTGGAAATGCAAGCTGGCACAGCCGCTTTGGAAAAAAGAGTGGAGATTCCTTAAAAAATTAAAACTAAAGCTACCCTATGACCCTGCAATTGCACTACTGGATATTTACCCCAAAGATACAGATGTAGTGAAAAGAAAGGCCATATGTACTCCAATGATCATTGTATCAATGGCCACAATCACCAAACTTTGGAAAGAGCCAAGGTGCCCTTCAACAGATGAATGGATAAAGAAGATGTGGTACATATATACAATGGAGTACTACCCCTCCATAAGAAAGGATGAATACCCAACTTTTATAACAACATGGACTGGATTGGAGGAGATTATGCTGAGTGAAATAAGCCAAGCAGAGAAAGTCAAGTATCATAGGGTTTCACTTACATGTGGTACAGAAGGAGTAATACAGAGGACAATAGGAGAAGGAAAGGAAATGGGAAGTGGGGTAAATCAGGGAGGGAGACAAAATAAAAGAGACTTTGGACTCAGAAACAAATCAGGGTCTTGGAAAGGAGGGAGTGGGGGGATGCAAGCCTGGTGGTTGTAATTGAGGGCACATATTGCATGGAGCACTGGGTGTGGGGTCTAAACAATGAATCTTGGAACACTGAAAAAATGAAATGAAATGAAAATAAATAAATAAATAATAAATAAATAAATAAATCTCTTCATCATTTTGTATATGCTAGTAAATTTATGACCATACCTCTGAGCACTCATTTATCTTAAATATTACCATCTTACAATATAACAATTAGGACAATGCCCTCCACATATCCTTTTGACCTTTATCATTTCAGGGCAGCTTGACTTCCAAGAACCACTATCCACCTCTTTTGCATCCAGACTTTCTTTGCCTGACATTATCAGTTCTGCTCACATGCCCAGAAGGACAGAATGGCCCAGGAAATTAATGCCCTGGCAGTAACCAGGTCTTAATTGATGACTGATGAGAGCTGGTATACAAATACCCCAGGACCCTCAGACCCGATGTGTGATACACCTCTAAGATACATGTTCTATGTTCTTTCTCAGAGTTCTCCAGGAGGATTAAGATCCAGTTGCCCATAGTAACTTTATGATACAAACTGTATTTGCTCTTTTGCTTTTATTTTCCTCCTCCCCATCCTACTAATTTTTGCTGAAATACTTCCTAAATAAACTCTTTTTCATTCAAATCCTTGCCAGGGTCAACTTCTAAGGGACTCTAAACCAAGACATACTCATTGTTTATAATTATGTTTCCCTTGCTACAAATTGTTTCAGATGCATGATATCTGCCCAGTCCTTTGCTGTTAAGTGAAAACTCTGTCCTCTGGTTATCTGAGTGAAGGAGGTAGACAAGGAGGTAAAAACTAGGGGGGGGGGAGTTCTGACTTGGACTAGCTTCTGTAACATTGATGATATTTTTTCCACTTTCTGGTCTGGAGAGTCTCTTTATTCTGGAATTAGACATAAATAAAACAGTCTAATTCGTTGGGTATGTCAAATTTTAAATTGACAGGTTTGAAGCAAAACTTTATATATATATATATATATATATATATATATATATATATATATATACCTTAAATTATAGAGTTGGTAAATTATAGTTGTCTACCAACTTGTTTAGACAAGGTTTTTGTCTAAACCTTGTCCTATAACTTTTCTTATCTCTAGTTTACTGACCTGAAGTAAGTTTATAAAATACTTTTACCCTCATGATATTTCATTTATTTATTTGTTTACTGACTTACTGATTTCCAGACCAAATATTTAATCTAACAACAATTACAGAAGGTAAAGGTACTATGTAGAGATTGTGGAATTGGATTATACATAATTGTTACTCTTTACTGTTATCTTAAAATTTTTAAATATTTATTATTCAAGTATAGTTAACATTCAATGTTACATTGGTTTTGAGTATACAACACAGTGACCCAACAATTCTGTACATTATTCAGTACTCACCACAATAAGTATAGTCCCCATCCATTACCATACAATGTTACCAAAATATTATTGACTATGTTGCCTATGCTGTACTTTTCATCTCCCTGACTTACTTATTTTACAACTGAAAGTTTGTACCTCTTAATCCCTTTCAACTACTTTCCCATCTCCCAACTCCCATCTCCTCTGGCAACCATCAGATAGTTTCTTCTCTATATTTATTTAGGGTCTTTTTGTTTGTTTGTTCATATGTTTTTGCTTTTTTAGATCCCACAAACAAGTGAAATCATATGGTATTTGTGTTTCTCTCTCTGACATATTTCACTTAGCACAATACCTTCTAGGTTCATCCATTTTGTTGCAAATGACAAGGTATCATTTTTTTATGACTGAATATTTTATTATATACATGTCAAGTCATTTTTATCCATTCATCTACAGATGGACACTTGGTTTAATTCCATTATCTTAGCTATTGTAAATAATGTTGTAATAAACCAAAGAACATATATGTCTTTCAAGTTACTGTTTTCAATCATTTCATTAATATGAATAATTAATTTAATAAACCCCTACTGGGATTACTGGATCATATTACAGAAATATGGTATTTCTATTTTTAATTTTTTGAGAAATCTCCATACTGTTTTCCATAGTGGTTGCACCCATTTACATTACCACCAATAGTGTGTGAGGGTTCCCTTTTCTCTACATCCTCACGAACACTTATTATTTCTTGTTGTTGTAATACTAGTCATTCTGACTAGTGTGAGGTGATATTTTTTTGGTTTTGATTTGTATTTCCCTGATAATTTGTGATATGTTGACCATCTTTTCATGTGTTTGTTGGCTCAAGGTCTTTTTTGGAAAAATCTCAGGAAACCTGGAGTTATCACAATCCTAGATTTCAAGATATACTACAAAGTCATAGTGACATCAGCAGTGTGGTTCTGGCACAAAAATAGACAAATAGATCAATGAAACAGAACAGAGAGCCCAGAAATAAACTCGCCTGATTAATCTATGACAAAAGATGAACATGGACACACAAAGGGGAAAAGACAGTCCTTTCATTTAATTGTGCTGGGAAAACTGGACAGCTAGATTAAAGAATGAGACTGGAAAACTTTCTTACACTGAACACAGAAATAAACTCAAAATGGATTAGGGACCTAAATGTGAGACCCGACCATAAAACTCCTAAAAGAAACATAGGCAGTAATCTCTTGGACATCAGCCTTAGCAATATACTTATGGTTATGTCTCCTCAGGCAAGGGAAAGAAAAGCAAAATAACTATTGGGACTACACCAAAATAAAAAGCTTTCACATCATGGAAGAAACCATCAATAAAACAAAAGGCAACATAGTGAATGGAAGAAGATACCTGCAAGTGATATATTCAACAGGGGGTTAATATCAAAAATATATAAAGAACTTATACAGCTCAACACCAAAAAATATCTGATTAAAAATGGAAAAAGGACCTGAAAAGACAGTTGTTCATGTATATTTTAGTTGGAATTTGTGAGCAGCTGTGGTTGGACACTTCCATTCATTCACTCATTCATTAAGTTAGCAAACATTTATTGGGTCCCAACAGTTACCATGCTAGAAGCTAGAAATGTGATTGGGAACAAAACAGTCAGTTACCAAGATAGAAGCTAGATTGGGATTGGGAACAAAACAGGCCCAGTTCCTGCCCTTCTGGATTTATATGGTAGTGTAGTATGCTACCAGATTAACACAGATATCAGAAAGAAATTATTCATGTTAATTTGGAACAGACAAAGCTTTAGTCTTTTTGTACCAAAAGGAGGAATATGGGAATTTAGTGAGTTTGAAAGAAACCCAGTGGCACAATATAATACATACTTTGGATTTTGCAAAGAGGACTTTGGTGATCTTGAGACAGAGTATGTCAGTTCAGCTCATGTAGGGTACTTGGCAGGAGATGATACAAATGGGCTGAGGAATATAATGAAGAAGTGAAGTGTGCCAAAAAGTGTGCCATGAAGTGAAGTCTGAGCCATAAAAATCACCCACATTCGGTGCAGTAGGATCTCTTTCTTTTCCAACTACCCAGAATGGAAAGTACTTTTGTTAATCTGGGAATCACCTATTGAAAATGTTGATTGGCTCCACCATTAGACACAACCTAGGTCTCCACACTACCCCCAGGAGAACAGTTAAGGACAACTGCCTAAATAAGAAATATGCACTGAACTGTTAATAAGTGAGAAATACAACTCATTGGGTTATCCTGTGTTATTTCTGGGTTCTCTGATGAAGTTATGATACTATTATTTCTGGGTTCTCTAATGTAGCAAGTGGCAAGTGTTATCTCCACATATAATGAATGAGCATTTTAAAGTAGAAGAAGACCGAGTTATTATAAATGATTTTTGAAAAAGTTTATGGCAAAAGTGGAGGGGATTTTGAGATATATTCCAAAAGTAAAGAAAAAGCAAATCATTGTTGTTTGTACAGGGAAATATTTATCCTATTTGGAAGCTGAATGAGATTGGAGAGAGCTTATAACACAAGAAAAACATGTAAATGATGGAGCAAACAAAACAAGGAATCGACATAGGATTTAGAATCTTGAAATAACTACAAGGTCAGCTCCTTCAAAGAAGACTCTGGCAGTGCCCTACAGCTGAAACAAAACCCACCTTAAGATCTAGGGCAGAAGGGCACCCGGGTGGCTCAGAGGGTTAAGCCTCTGCCTTCGGCTCAGGTCATGATCTCAGCGTCCTGGGATTGAGCCCCACATTGGTTCTCTGCTCGATAAGAAGCCTGCTTCCCTGTTCTCCCTCTGCTTGCCTCTCTGCCGATCTGTGATCTGTCTGTGTCAAATAAATGAATAAAATCTAAAAAAAAAAATCTAGGGCAGAGCACTGACCATGAAACAGACCCTTGCTTCCTGGTCTGTCCACTCATCAATTTAGAAATAGGCCATTAGTGCCTCCTGAGGGTAGGATGGAACCCTGGAGCACCTGAGCTCAATTAATGAGAGAACAGAGCAGGGATACCAGGCCAGGAAATATGCCCAAGAGGACTCATTAACATCCTGTTTCCTGGACCAGCATTTCCAGGGGGAGGAGGCCATTTTAGCTGAGAAGGGAAGTCCCTGGAATGTTAGGAATGGAGTAAAGTAGAGAGTTGGGGTCATGGGGTAAGGAGCAAGAACAGCCTCCTAAAGGGCAGGGCCCTGGTTCACTGTTCTCCCCAGGGACAGTGAGGCCAGGCACAGCAGGGTCTCCCTTGGGCAGCTCTTCCAATATCTACTTCCTACAGATTCCTGTTGCTTTCATCTCTGCTCCCAGACCTTAACAAGAGTAAATGACAGTCTGAGCCTCTGGATCCAAGGACTCAGTCTGACAATTTCTCCAGAGTTGGATGCGGGATGGGTTCTCAACCTCAGGACCTGAGTGATAGAAGCAGTGTCTTCTAATTCTCCAAAGGTGTGAGAACAGGAAATCCATCTTGGAAGTAAGAGAACCACAGAAACTACCCAAGGACTGTATTAATCCTCTGTCTCTATTACATCTCTGGAGCAGACCCGGAGAGGAATAGAAGGACCAGAAACAACCCTGACACCTCTGTTGGCCAGACTCCTCAGACTCTTAACCCAACTTGTCAAAATTTAAGCCATCTGGGCACTGCTGGAAAAGCTCACTCTTTCTGCATTTCTACAGGAAAATCCTTGACTCTCAAACAACCCCCAAGGCAGTTTCCATGGTTGGGCAGCTTGGCTTCTCACTACCTGAGGTAAAGCCTTTATCTCTCTTTCAGGGAAATGTGCAGCTCCCAGATAGGTTGAGTTGAGAAATGGAACCCAAAGCATACCCTAAGAACTTAAGCTTTACTGTCTTCCAGATTCTCTAGTGCTTTGGGCTCTATACCCCATCCCAATGGCTTCTATCCTTGCTTTCCCAAACATGAAGAAAAATTCATGAAAAGGAAGAAAGAGTCTGTGCCATATCCCAGGTCTGAGTGTCTGCTTCCTGGTGGAAGTATCAGCACCTGTCCTTAGAGCCCAGGCTTTGCTGGCCTCTGATATGGGATTTTTGCCCCTATCTGGTAATAAATGCTTCCAAATCAAAGGAACATCTAAGAGCCACTGATATGCCTGTCACATGCTCTAATATCTTTCTACTATTAAAATCCTGTGAACACAGAAGAAACCAGTAGAAGAAGCAGTAAAGTGTCCAAATATAGAAGTCACAATATAGGGAAGGTTTTAGAAAGATGCTTCACTTACAGATTCTTTGACACATGTTCAGAATTGGATTATCTGCTTAGTTCCCATGACACATGATCTTGATGCTTGTCAATGCCAAGGCCCTTTCTCTTCTGATTTTCCTCTGGGGTTGGGCATCATACCCTGACAGCAGTTTTCCAGAACAGGAATTCATCCTCTTTATCCTTGTGGCCCTTCAATCCAATGTAGACAGACACTCTGGTCCTATAGGAGGGAGAGTGGAGATCGTGGTCAAGTTCAGTAGAGGAATATGGGATTACTGAGCCTGAGTACAACATACACACATGCTTTTTTGTTGACTGTACCTTTCACCCTTTCTCCCAAACACAAACACCCTGATCTTCCTGGGAAGGGCCTCATCAGTTATCAAATCTTTTGAGTTCTCCCAGGATCATATGTTTGTATAACCTATAAAGAAATACCTTATGTTGTCATTGATCTTAAAGGCTTAGTTCATAAAAGCAATACATGTCAAACACTTCATCCCCTAATGTCAGTCTAGAATCCCTTCTCCCTCAGACACATGGAGAGTATGAAGCTGGTCCAGGGAAGTGACTAAGGTAGCAGTATTTTAGCTCTTCCAGTGAGGCTTACATCTATAGACTTGAGTGCTACAAACAAATGTGAACATAAGTCATATAGAAAATGAAGTGGAAGTGCTTTGTTGAAATCACACTTCTGTACCTACTTTGGAACTTTATATTCAGAACAGGTCTGTTAGGACTAACTGGGTATATAAATCATTAGACAAACATTATACTTAAAACTTCAGTAAGAAAATAACCAAGGGCTTGGGTTCTGGGATATTGCTTTCTAGATAGAGATGATTTAATCATTCTGGAAATATACATGTAAAGGTTTGATGTCCTGAGTAATATTTTCGTGTAGTGACATCTTAATGTTTTGCTTAAGTGTGATGCCTGCTCTCCATTCAGATGGGTCTTCCATCAAGGTACAATTAAAAGTGACAGAAACTGAGAGGTTAAAAGGGAAAGTCCATTTCCAGTAGGAAAGATATTGCCTCATTTCATTCTAGTGGCCATCGTTAGGATCCTGTGATGTTACAAACTAGGGACCATCTTAGCAATAATTCACTGAGAATGTGTTTGATTCTAGGCAACTAAAGGAACAACACAGAATGGAGTACTGGAACTCCACCTTGGGCAGTGGCTTTATATTGATGGG
>PITA01009976.1:0-74403 GCA_004023965.1 Spilogale gracilis
CCTGGGTGGCTCAGTTGGTTAAGCCACTGCCTTCGGCTCAGGTCATGATCCCGGAGACCCGGGATCGAGTCCCACATCGGGCTCCCTGCTCGGCAGGAAGCCTGCTTCTCCCTCTCTCACTCCTCCTGCTTGTGTTCCCTCTCTGGCTGTGTTTCTCTCTGTCAAATAAATAAAATCTTTAAAAAAAAAAAAAAAAAAAGAATATCAGATAGTTACTTGCAGCCATACAAAGAAATAAAGATCTCCAGTAAAGTTAACTACATAAATATAAAAGCCAGTATTATTGCATAATTGGTTTGTTTTTATTCATTTTTATTTACTACCAGATTTAAAAGATAAATGCATAAAAATAATTTTAAATTTGTATTATTAGGCACATGATATATAAAATGTAAGTTACGACAACAAAGTTGGGGTGGAGTTGCAAAGGAGCAGAAATTTTGTATGTTATTGAAGCTAAGTTGGTTATCAATTTAAACTACATTGTTGGAGGCGCCTGGGTGGCTCAGTTGGTTAAACATCTTAGTTTTGGCTTGGGTCATGATTTCAAGGTCCTGGGATTGGTCCCTGTGAGAAACTTCTGACCTGTAACACAAGGCTGAGAAACTTATGACCTGTAACAGCAAGATTTATGCCATCTCGCTTCTGTAAAACTGCTTGCTTCAGCATTGCTTGGCCACCCCCTCCCCGTTCATGTCCTTGAAACTCTGGGAGGCCCCCAGATACTGCAAAAGGAAGTGGTCCTAGACTTGTTTGGGCCAGCCTATTAAAAGCTGAAAAATTTGCTGTTCAGGGTCTCTGAGTGTGACTGGTAACGTCCGCAAGGAGGCCCAGGTTCGAACCTGACAATAAACAACCCTTCCCGCCCGGCTTTGACTCTGGTCTCTGGTGGTCTTTTTCGGGGGTCTCACGACTTGGGCACAACAGTTCCATTTCCAAAGCTGTCAAGTAGAAAGAATCCTCTCTTACTTGGGGAAGAGTCAGCCTTTTTTTTCTATTCAACTTTTCAACTGATAGGGTGAGGCCTACATATTGGGGAGCACAGTTTGCTTTACTCAGGTAAATGGGTTCTTTTTTTGGTATTTATTTATTATTTATTTATTTATTTATTTATTTGAGAAGGCAAGAGCAAGAGAGGAAACACAATCAGGTGGAGTGTGAGAGGGGGAAGCAGGCTTCCCATGGAGCAGGGAGCCTGACTCAGGGCTTGATCCCAGGACCCTGGGATCATGACCTGAGCCGAAGGCAGATGCTTTGATAGGACCTGCTTAGCTTTAAAGTGTTAGGACCTGATTAGCCTGAGGGCAGCTATAAGTTCGATAACCCCCTGGTGAGTTAGGCATCTACAGATCTAAGACCTCCTGGTGATTGATGCCTTTACAAGGCCTGTGTTAACCAAATGGAGGCACATAGGTCAAGGAACCATCTGTGCATCTTGCTTCCTTGCCCCAGTACCGGAAAAGTGTGAGCAGTCCAGGAATTGGGGAGGGGGGGCTAAAAAATGTTATCTCACCCTAGCAGGAAAATTACTGTGTAACTCTTTTTTTTTTTTTTTTTACTGTGTAACTCTTGCTTGCTGTTTGAAACGTATATAAACCCCTAGATCCTTGCATTCGGGGTCCTTGCTGAAACCCGCTGCGCCGGGCAGATGCTTGGACCTCAGCTAGCTGAAGAATAAACCTCGCTGTGTGATTTGCATTATCCTGAGCGTCCTCGGTTTCTCTTTGGGGAGGCAGTCGACATCGGACTTTAACAGCTTAACTGACTTTGCCACCCAGGTACCCCAACTCAGGTAAATGTTAATCTCATTCCAAAACACTCTCACAGAAACACCCAGAATAAGGTCTGACCAAATATCTGGGCATCCCATGGCCCAGTCATATTGACACATAAAATTAACTTATCACAGTATGTGTATTACAAATGTACAAAACAACTTCACTGAAGGAAGTTGGATAAGTACTGACTCAAGTAACTTTGCAAATAAGTGGAATCTGTAACAGCAAAAGGAAAAGGAAGTGCACGGAGCACTATACTCTAGCTGATCAAGTTCCCCACAGGCGTGAGTTCAGAATTCTAATACTGCTATATGTGTATACTGGAACTGAATAATCAAGTCAATAGAGCATGTCTGATGGAAGCTGGGGTGCTCATTGTTGAAGTAGAAGGTTACAGATGAGCCAAGGGAGAAGGCTGGGATGATCCACGTGGTGATGGGTTAGAATTGAAAACATCAGTATGATCTCCTTTAGTTCAATATACATAAACATTGTCACATAAACATTTACAGGTATATATACACAAGTTAGTACACAAACATGCATTTCCTTGCTCTGTCATCTGAGAGGGCCTAGAAGCAATGCCATGTCAGTAGCAATGAACACATCTACTACGCAGATCTTGATTTCTAAGACCATTCTCTAATGAAAGGATCCAGGACTGCTCGGAGAACTGGCTGATCCTCTAACTAAGGCAGGGAATACAGGAGATGAGCCTGAAGCATCTGATGGTGGCAGAAAATAGTGCTCAAAAAAACAAACAAAAACAGAATGATGGAGGTATACCAGAGGGATACAGGAGTCTATGGGATATAGGAGTCTATTGAAGGAATGCCTAGTGCGAAAGTTGGAACAATTTGAGCAAAAATGAATAAAGTAATATTGGATTATAACTCAAAGTATAAAATAAATACCCATGAGTCCATATTGTATTAATAAATGATTTAATAAATAAATGGGTGAAAATAGACAAACTTCCCATACAGAAGAATCACAAATAATATATGTAGATACTCCACTTTTTTTTAAAGATTTTATTTATTTGACAGAGAGAAACATAGTCAGAGAGGGAACACAAGCAGGGTGAGTGAGAGAGAGAGAAGCAGGCTTCCTGCCGAGCAGGGAGCCTGATGTGGGACTCAATCCCGGGTCTCCGGAATCATGACCTGAGCCGAAGGCAGTCGCCCAACCAACTGAGCCACTCAGGCGCCCCTAGATACTCCACTTTTAAAGAGGCAGAGCACATTCCTTAAGTGTGGGTTGCACATACTGACTTTCTTCCAAAGTGTCTAGTATGGAACGGAGTGAATAGAGTACAGTGGAGAGACCTGACAAACACCACCTCAGCTGGGTGATCAAAGTCAACATCACCAGCAATGCATCATGTTGATAGCATGTACTTGTGATGGAATGAGGAAGGCCTTTTCATGTGTGGTTTTCCTCCCAAGAACATGTAACCCCAGTCTACTCATGAGAAAAATAGCAGACAAACACCAAGTGAAGAGCATTCTACAAAATACCTGGCCAGTACTCTTGTCAAGGTCATCAAAAACAAAACCTGAGCATCTGTCACAGACCAGAGGAGCCTAAAGAGACTTAACAATGGGGTAGCCTGGGTGGCTCAGTCATTAAGTGTCTCCCTGCTCGGCGGGAAGCTTGCTTCTCCCTCTCTCACTCCCCCTGATTGTGTTCCCTCTCTAGCTGTGTTTCTCTCTGTCAAATAAATAAATAAAATCTTTATAAAAAAGGAGACTTGACAATGAAAGGTACCGTGGTATTCTAGACAAGATCTTGGAACAGAAGGATATTAAGGAACAGTGCTTCCCTAATTGTAAGAAAAAATGCACCATACCAGCATAAGATGGTAAGCATAGGGGAAACTGGGTGCAGGGTATATGGGAAATCTCTGTAGTATCTCTGATTTTTTTGTTTATCTAAAGCCGTCCTAAAAAAATGAAGTGTTTTTTTTTTAAAGTTCACCAAACACAGAATAAATAAAATATAATTTGGCCAGAAGAGACAAAGAAGCCCAGAGCAGATGCAGTTTCTTTGGTCCCTAAGTTCATCTCATTCACATAGCCTGTGAGACCCTTAACCTAATACACAAGTTCTAAAGCCAAAACACCTGGGTTTGGATCCTGGCTTTATCATGTACTAGCTGGGTAACCCTGGGAAAATTATTAAATCTCTTTGTGAACCTCATCTCCAAAAAGTAGGAATGACAGCCCCTACTTTTTGTAAATGTTGTAATAAAGATTAAATGAGTTAATATGTATAATGTGCTTAAATGAGGGCCGGTACATACTAAGTTCTATATAAACATCTACTTTGTAAAAAAAAATACTTTGTATAATTATATAAAGACTTTATAAACTGAAAAAAAAACTGCGATGACTAAAAGTTCATTTAGTAATTAGCTGGAAGCATATAAGATAGGAAGATGTGGGTTTAGTTGCTATGAACCAGGCAGTAGTTACCATAGATATGTCAGAGCCTTGACAGCCATTATTAGGCCATCGCCATACCCTTCACAAGCAGGCAACTGAGCTGTATTAATCTGGCAAGAAGTCTAGAAAGCTCAATACACCTTCCTATTACTCTATACATCTTATGTCTTTCATCCAAAAAGAACCAACTTCTAATCATATAAATAATTAACCACCTCAAGGTAAGCAAAATATATCATTATCTCCATTTACAGAAAAGCGATCTCAGGGCTTAATTTAGATCATTTCATCCCAGGATACTTAGGAGAGACATTGGAGATGAAAGTAATCCTCTAGTCCAGTTGTTTTCCTCTTCAGTTATCCTATTTATCCTTTAGAGTGAGTTCCTGAGGAAAGACTTGTGCGATGTCAGTTTGACTTTTCTTGGTGACACTAACAAATACAGGGAACCTGAGATCAAGCTAGGAAGCTCGGCCAACTATCAGGACATAGACATGAAGCTGCTACTGGCCTTCTCTCAAACGGAGATGGCTATCATGGAACCCAGACAATTAGGCTCTAGTGTTTCAGGCCCAGGTCTTATCAGCTTCAGGAGCAAAGTGGTAATAAGGCTAGATTTGAACACAAACCATATATAAGTTTTCGCTTTCATCAGGGATAAGCCATAGCCATTCTCCAGGAGGTCCTTATGGGGAGCCAAATGATTTTCCTAGGGAATAAACTGTACTGTAAGTACTGCTATGAACTGTGAGTCTCTATTTGGGAATGGCAATTCTCCAAAATAGGGACTGACTCTGCAGAACCTTGTTACATTATCCACTGGTAAGTTGGACATGCCCTGTGCTCATGAGGTAGCTAGGCAAAGCCCATCTGAAGTATCAGTTGAAGTGTTTCGCTCACCCAGTTAAAACTTCCCCCAGCTCTGGGCTCCAATATAATTAGTCATTAGGAAAATGTAAATCAAAACCACAATGAGATACCACTTCACACCCACTAGGTGTGTGTGGATAGCTATAAACAAAAAGACAACGATAAGTGTTGGTGAGGATGTGGAGAAATTGGAACCCTTCTTCACTGCTGGTAGGAGTGTAAAATGTTGCAGCTACTTTGGAGAATAGTCTGGCACTTCCTCAAAAGGTTAAACATAGAGTTATCATAGGACCCAACAATTACACTCCTAGGTATATACCCAAGAGAACTGAAAACGCATGTCCATATAGAAATTCATATGCAAATATTGTAGCACCATTATTCATATGAGCCAAAAAGTAGAAACAATACAATGCTGAGTGAAATGAGCCAAGCAGAGAAAGTCAAGTATCATATGGTTTCACTTGTAATATGTAGGACAGTAGAATGAAAGGAAATGGGAAGTGGGGTAAATCAGAGAGGGAGATGAAACATGAGAGACTTTGGACTCTGAGAAACAAACTGAGGGTTTGGGAAAGGAGGGAGGTGGGGAGATGGGTGAGCCTGGTGGTGGGTATTGAGGGCATGTATTGCATGGAGCACTGGGTGTGGGGCATGAACAATGAATCTTGGAACACTGAAAAAATAAAAATAAAATAAATTATTTAAAAAAGTAGAAATGGGGCTCCTGGGTGGCTCAGTTGGTTGGGCGACTGCCTTCGGCTCAGGTCATGATCCCGGAGACCCAGGATCGAGCCCCGCATCGGGAAGCCTGCTTCTCCCTCTCTCACTCCCCCTGCTTGTGTTCCCTCTCTAGCTGTATTTCTGTCTGTCAAATAAATAAATAAAATCTTTTTTAAAAAAAGTAGAAACAATCCAAATGTCCATCAACTGGTGAATGGATAAGCAAACTGTGGTATATCCACACAACGAAATATTATTCAACCAGAAAAAGGAACAAAATACTAATACATACAACATGGATAAACCTTGAACTGATTATCTAAATTGTCCTTTTTCTTAGGTGATCACTTTCAAATATGGCTGTACTTTGAAATTACCTTGGGAGTTTATGCAGCATCCTAGAATCTTTAAGAATGGGGCACCTGGATTGATGTTTGAAATCTATTATTCTAGGTGATCTCTAAGGTCCCTTACAGTTCTAGAAATTGTATGAAATCGATGACAGTGGGTCACCAATACATACATTTTTGAAGTAGAAAGCAATAAAAGAACGAAGTCAAGTGGATAGTTGTTACTTGGGTCTCCCAATAGATCCTTCTTAAAATCTAATCTGGTTCTTTTCCAAGGTTTTGCTACACGCCCCACCCATACCCAGGACTGAATGAAGATATTCCTAACAGGGATGAACTATGGCTGAAGGGACTGGCCACACCTGATGTTATCATGCCCATGGTGGGTTGCTTTAATAAAAAATTCCCCTCACTTTGCAGGTACCTTCCAGTGGAGTTGAGAATTACTAGTTTCTCCCCCTATGACATTTATAGACAAGGTTGGATAGCATGAAGTTATGGACTTCTGACTTGAGTTTTTATTGGCACCTGTGTAGTCCTAAGCTGACTGAGGTTCAGGGTTAATAACAGGGCTGATTCTTCATTTATTCGTTTCCCTTAATATTAAAGAACCAAGCTGAATCATGTTCCGGCTGCTGACCTCTTGCTGGTCTCGGCTAAAGACAACTGAAGAGACACGAAGGTAATGTTGCAATCATTTCTCTAGACATATTATACCATTTCCTCCAATGTATCTGCCCAAAGTCCCTCAGGGGACAAATCTTCATGATATATATTGTGAGGGAATGTGATTAAGTAACGTCTACAAGATAGGAGGCAAGGTTGGGGGAGGATGACCAATTCTACAAGGCAAGTAAATCAGGGAGGAAATATATCCTTGTAGGCTTTAGGAAGGGGTTCCCATGCCACTTTCCACCACCTTGGCTGGCTGTGCTTTTTATGGTACATGCATTGGGACTCCTGCAGGCAGAGCCTCAAACATCAGTGAAGAATAGAATTATTTGTTTATCCTAAGAACTAACAGTGCTTTTTAAGGCTTTGGCTCATTTTTCTTTTTTATTTCCAGGAATGTGACCATCATTATCATTGGACTGGACAACTCAGGCAAAACTGTTCTTGTGGAGGCTTTCCAAATATGTAAGGAATTAAGAGCATTAGATACTGGTTTAGGTCTCCTATGGGCCCCAGGGGCCAATAAAATAATCATTCCTTTCTTCCTAGCCTTACTTCATGACCTTGAAATTCCCTCTTTTGAAGATAAACACTTCTCAACACAAATATGCACGCACATGCACACACACACACAAACACACACCTCTTTGGGTATTATCAGCCTGTTTTTGTAATGTCTGTCACCTCTCCCTTTACAAGACATCCTAATTGAAGGTCCTATCATAGTGTCAGTGTGAATGAGCTCAAACTATGTAAAGTACTGCAGTCAATTATAAAGGATAGCATGTTTTAAAGAATGTCTAGTTTCAGAACTCGATTAAAGTGGAATTTGGTCTAGATAAGAGAGACAAGTGTGGGATGATGAAGTTTAGTAACATGAAACTCTTTGTGACAGTTAATATAGAGGGTTGGAGCTTGAGAAATGTTGTCAGTTCAGAGGCATGCACTCTTAATACCAGATCTCCAGTTTAATACCTTGACATTTCAAGCAACAGTTACACAGAATTTCAGGGAGCTACTATTCTAGTTGCGAAGACCCATCTAACTGATAGCCAGCCAATCAGGGAGCCCAGCATAGGATGCCCTCCACTGAAGTGTATAAAACAAAAAAAAAGGGGTATGATGATGTGGCCGAGCTTTACATAACCTGGGCCCTCAGCAAAGTACAGGAAAGGTCTCACCTGACTCCTCTGCCGCTTGTTTACTTGGAGCCAGCATCAATTACCTGGAACTACAGTGATTGACTGCTGGCTGATCTTGCCATCTCTAGTTGTCCCCTGAAGAATCTATGCAAAAAATCTGGCTACGGAACTTCCTTGCTCAAAATCAAAGCCTCCCCTTTATCATCAAAACAAAATTTAAATTTCTTAGCAGCACACAAGGTCCTCCATTATTTGGTCCTTGATTTCTCCTCCAGTTTCATTTTCCCATGCTCTCTGCATATACCCCCTGATAAAGCCAGAACAAATTATTTGCCACTCCTCTCTGATCATAGCATTCTAGTTCACATGTCCACACTCTGTACATGCTGTCTCACTACCTAGCAATTCATCCACTTTGTTACCTAACTGCTCAATCAAATGCCCTGAGACACAAGCCTATACTTGACCCCAGCTTGACCTGGGCCATCCCTCATGCCCAGCACCTCCTTCCTCAGCTCCCACTGGCCATCCCTCATGCCCAGCGCCTCCTTCCTCAGCTCCCACTGTATTCTGTGCCTCCCTCTAGCTTGCACTGATCACGACATCACTACATGGTAGAAAGTCCATCCCCTAGCCTATGAGCCCCTTGAGAAGTAATAGATCTTTTTAGCTCTGTATCTTTAGTATCTGTGCTTTTAGTACCCTGGGGCAGGTACTCAGTGAATAGTTGTGGAATGTTCTTCCCCATTCTCCTCACAACATACTGCCTTTTTACAACTTCTCCATTCCCCCATCCCCCCATCCTCTCCCCTTATGGGCAGCAAACTTGACTCCTGAGCTCCTCTCCCAGTTCTCTGATAGGTAGAAATGGTAAAAAAAAAAAAAAAAAAAAAGGCAAGGGGTAGCAGGAAAATCAAGGAGTCTAGATAAATCACAAGATTACTGCTGAAATTGGGGATAATTTTTAGCGCCCCAACTCAGCTCCACCCCTAGATTCCCATCCACTCTGGGTGGAGCCTTGGAGTCTATCTTTTAAAAATTCCTCAGGTGTTTCTGATGGTCAGCCAGCTTGGGGAAGCATTCATCTCGCAATAGCCATGTGCCATTTTGTCTGTGAGAACAGCGCCTGCTTTTCATTCTAATTCCTTGAGGAAAGAGCCTGTAGTCTATTTAACATGTTACTGTATTATAACTTGCCTTGTGCTTGTTGACTAACTTGCTTCACAAGCCAATAAGGTGTATGGTTGTGACTTCATTCAAAGAATAGTTTTGAATGGTCAAGAAGCAAAGTGCCACTGATGTCACAATCCGAAGGCTGTCGTGGGCTATCTTTGGCCATGAAGGACAATCTAGTACCCAAAATGCAATAGCTCACCTCCCCTGACCCTGCAGATGTTTATGATTGCCACAGAAAACCTAGCAAAGAAATTCCAATCGACAACTTCTAACTTGTGTGAACATTTGAGGATGCCAGCTACAAAGTATTTTGGGGACATAGCCATTATTATCAATGACACCATTCACTATAGCTGTTCTGCCTGGCATTGTCCTGTTGGGCAAGAAACCCAAACATGAGCACAAGCAGCTGTCCTAAATGAAGGCATTTAGAGCAGCACCTCTCAAATTCAGCAATAGCTTTCAGTTATCTGGGGAGCTTTAAAAAATATATGCTTAAGCCCCACTCCAGATCTATGGCATCAAACCTTCAAAGAATGAGGCCCAGCATCATAGGATTTAAAAGCTCCACAGGTGATCCTCAAGGACAGTGAGTACTGAGAGCCAAGACTCGGAATCACCTGGGGGGATTTTACACCTACCGACCCAGATGCCTGGGTGTTCAGCTACTTTGGTCTGGGTGGGCCCACAGATTCAAAATCTTAACAAGCATGCCAGATGGTGCTGAGACACAACAGGCATGAGTTTCATTGCTCTCTAAGGCTGTGAGTCTCAAGCTTTAAAGTGCAGAAAAATCACCTGGAGATTTTCTTAACTATAGGAGTTTGTTAAACATATAAATGCTTGGGTCCCAAACATACATGTTCTGACTCATTGGGTATAAAGTAGGACTTCACAATCACGTCTATGTACCTCTGAATCAGAGAGTCCCCAGACTGTGCTTTATGAAACACTCTGGTAGGGATGTAGAGATAAATTAGACTCAGTGCCTGTCCTCAGGGAGTTTACAAATTAATAGTGGAAATAAGAGAAATGTAAATTATCAGGAAACAACTTCTCATGTCTTCTAAGATTCACCAACAACAGATTGCATTATTGAAGGAACTGGTAAGGTTTCAAGTAAAAAGAAAAAAAAGGAACTAGGGAACATGTTTTGCTCTGACAGGGAGCAGGATGCAGGAAACAAGATTTTAAAAATTACCTATGGAATGTCAACCTAGTCACTCACTATTTTTAAGTAGTCTAATACAGATATAGCAAATATTACATCAAAGTTATGACTGAAAACTAGAATTAAAAAATCATTGACTAACATGAAAATAGGAGTTATTAGATCACATTAAAATGTAACAATAATATATATTATATAGATACTATAGATAATATAATATATATAATACACACAAATGTAAATGTGTGTATAGTCATGCATTTCCAAAGATTTGAAAGCACCTTACTAACTTCTCAGCTAAATGGCTCATTCTGGCAATCCCATGGAAAATGTCACAGGTGGATCTAAGACTATATATAAATAAGAAGCTACTGATTCTGGTGTTAAAACTCCCAGGTATTAGTGTAGAGAATCTATAAAATCATTTTACTACTAATGTGGGGAGAGAGCCAGGTTACACTATTAGTTCAAAAGACTGCAATGTGTCTAAAACTGTCATTTTGAACTGCATTTCTATGAGATCTGAAAGAGGTATAGAACACCCTGTGGGGTTCTATGCTCTGGCCATAGCCTTCAAATGGTAAATGTATCTGAGTTTGGAATGGTATCTTGGAGGGGATATGAGGAAGAGGACTTCATATTTTTACCCACAGTAACAGGCACCATAAACATCTGTTGAGTACCTACTATATGTAAGGTAATGTGGAGCCCCTCCCTGACAGAACTTACATTTTATTTGGGACTACAGGACACACACAGAATGAGGTTAAGAACCAGTTCACTAGACCACATGCTCCACAAGAGAGAGAGAAATGAGAACTGGACAGATCAGAGAGGCTTCCTAAAAAAAAAAAAAAAAAAAAGTGGTACTTGAGCTGGGCCTTGAAGAAAGGGTGGGAGAAAAGGGCCCCTTGTTCATTCACTCATTCATTCATCAAAATTAATTCAACAAATATTTGTTCTGCCAGCTGTGTGCCAGCTTCTGTGCTCAGCATCACGAATACAATGGTGAATAGACCTGAAAGGGTTCCTGTCCTGCTGTAGTTTAGAACTCAGATAACCAAATCATAGACTTTATAACACTAATATGTGCTGTGAAGGGTAAACCTAGAAGAAAGTCACCTTTTCCAGACTGGGGATGGTGGTGCGAGTTAGGGAAAAATTCCTACAGGCAACAAAACTGATACATCCTTTAAAAAGGAAAACAGTAGGGTGTCTGGGTGGCTCAGTGGGTTAAAGCCTCTGCCTTCATCTCAGGTCATGATCTAAGGGTCCTGGGATCCAGGCCCGCATGGACTCTCTGCTCAGTGGGGAGCCTGCTTCCTCCTCTCTCTCTGCCTGCCCCTCTGCCTACTTGTGATCTCTCTGTCAAATAAATAAATAAAATCTTTAAAAAAAGGAAAACAGTAGTGGGAGAGCATTCTAAGCAGTGGGAATAGAATCTTGTGAAGGCCCAGGGGAAAACAGAACATGGAATTCTTGTGACATGGGAAGAACACGAGCCAAGGAGCAGAGGGAGGAAGAAACTGGGTGTGTACCAGCTCTGTGGATGCCCGTCAGGAGGCAAATGGGTCAGTATTCTACCCTGGGAGCAGTGTGCATTCACTGAAGGTTACTGAGCCAGGAAAGGGTAGCATGACAAAGCGCTGGTTGAGGAAGAAGAATCCATGAGTGTGAGCAGGATGGCAAGACGCCTCAGTTAGATTCCTCAGGGCAGGCTCTGGTCAAGGTTCTGATCATTGTTAAACAAATTCTTAAATCTAACTCTATACCCCTGCTTTGTGGTTGCTAGTACTTCCCAGTAGGATGGACAGTTGTATGAAACCTTAACTGATTACACTCTTGCTGGAGGAGTACGAAGTTTCCATCTATGACCTGAACGGAGACATGAAGGGCCGAGAAACCTGGCCAAACTACTACGCACAGGCACATGGGCTTGTTTTTGTCCTGGATTCCAGTGACTTAGGACGCATGCAGGAAGTGAAGATCATCTTGACACATCTGCTGGCTGACAAAAGAGTGGCAGGAAAACCTCTCCTACTGTAAGTCTATGTTTTTGTGCCCAATTCCCTCTTCCCATGTAGCCTCAGAAGAGAAGTAGGCAGAGGACGGGTGGTCCCTTTTCACACCCAGCTTGACCTTCTCTTCCCTTCAGCTCAGTGAAAGGAAGTGGGCCAGTCCTCTTGGGGCAGTTTTCAAAAGCCACTTTCAGTCTCTGGCCCTGAGAAGGTGGCAAAAAGCAACTCCCATTTTTTATAATTGATGCCAATGGACTCCTCCTCTGGCCAGCTACCAAAGTTATATAACTAACATTCACTTCAGGGTGGTAATTCTGGTGGCCCATCAATCCTCACCCTCTCGCACTCCCTTTTTGATTTTTTCATTCCACATTAGTACCCCCAACTCAAACCTGAACAGAGGCTGGACTATCTTGAATTCAAATTTTCTATCTTCTTCTTTCCTCCACTGAGAGTTGGCTAGAAACATTTCTGCCTCATCCCACTGGTTATGTTTTTAAAGCTAGTTCCTGGATATATAGTAGTTGTACTAGAATTGATTGTTTCTCATCCTTTTTCCCTTCTTTGCTTGCCCTTGGCCTCAATTTCTGTTACATTCTTCCTCTTCTCTCCCCTCCCTCTCTCCTATGCCCTGCTCTAGCCTGGCAAACAAACAAGACAAGAAGGACGCCCTCCTACCTTGTGATATTATTGAATATCTACTCCTAGAAAGGCTAGTGAATGAGAACAAGTCCCTGTGCCACGTGGTAAGTATCAACCCCCTTCTTCTCCTCCCTCCCCCTCCCCCTGTGGAGCCCAGCTGATGCATCCCCTTGGCCTATTCCATAATCAGCCCCATCCGCTGGGTCTCAGACAAAGCCTCTCCCCCACAGGCAACATCTACAGTGATGATTTCTGACTCAATGCTGACAATAAATAACACATTCTTATGACACTTTCATATCTGTTTTCTTATTAGGCCTTCAAAATAGCTCTGTACAATTAGAAGTTTCAATATCTTCATTTTATGGATAAAAAAGCTAAGGCTCAGAGGCTATGAGTGCTTTGCCCAAGGTCACGCATCCAGGACAAGACACCACAATCACTTTATTAAAGGACCTTAACTGTTGTCTTTTCGCTTACCTTCTCAGGGGTGAGTCCTGGGTGTCTCCTAGGAAGTCTGAGAGCCTCTCTAGGCATAGGAGAGCTTAAGTGTACCTCTGCTCTTGGCTGAGAATAATTGGGAATTTGGGCCTCAGGGGTTCCAGTCCCTTGGGCTAGAGACTTCTCTTCTCTTTCTGTCACAGGAACCCTGTTCAGCCCTCAAAAACCTCCAAAGACGGAACCATCAGCCCATAATCGAAGGGCTGCGCTGGCTATTAGCTGCTATTGGGGATAAATACGATGAGCTGTGTACTCGCCAACAGCCACTCACCTCCAAGGGCACCAGAGGCTCTGGGGAAAGATGCTCATCAGACAGGTACTGAGCTGCCTCTATTAGGTGTACTAATAAGAACAGATGCAGGAGTCAATATTCAGTGTACGCAGGGAGGTCTGGGTTGTGTTTGGATCCTTTGCAGTGCTGAGCAAGTGTTTCAAGATCAGTTGGCCCAAATGGAGCTGGGCAATGACCACGAACATCCTGAAGGTGTTAGATCTACCCTCCCCTCATTAGTGGGATGAGTTGTAGAAAGGTAAAGCCAAACCTATCGGTATTAGAGCTTCTCCAAAATAGGATTTCTATTGCCTGGTTTGCCACACAGAGAGGGAAAGGAACATGAACCCCTTAAGCTGATTGAGAACATTCTGTGGTGAAAAGTCTTAAAGCTACCCTACATTCTCTGCTTTCAGTTCTCTGTTCCTCCCAATAATTAGGAAAGGTGAGGGAGAACAGGAATATGGTAAAGAAGGTAAAGGGGGGGGAGAAAACAGGAGTTGATTAAGGTTTTGAAGAATAAATGACCTAAATGTCCTCTTGCTCCCTCATCCCTTCCAATGTCCAAAGGCTTATCGCAGGTATGGGGTAATAGCTACACTCAATTAAGGAGGCTAAAGTGTGTCTATTTTCACTATTGCTTTGTCTTTCTTCTTTTCCCCAGCTTTGCTACCAGGATGGGAATGCCCAAAGAAAAAAGACAGCATCTAGGACAACACTCAGTGGAAGCTAGGCCCCTAAAGCCAATCCTACAGGTAAGTGGCTCTTTAAATGTTACTGCCCCAGGGACTAATCCCTGAACTGTCAGAGCAAGAACTGACTTTTTTTTCCTCCATCTTCTTGCTGTGCAGAAAGAAGGTTTAAGATTAAGGCCCAAAAAGAATATATCAGTAACGTTTGCTTTAGATGAACCCATGGAGGAAGGTGAATGTTCTGGTGGAAATAGAACTCGGAACACTACTGAGCTTTGCTACAATCAAAGTGATGACTTGCAGCCCCCAGTTCCAATTGTCAATGATGATCTTTTTGAAGGTAATGCTAGACCAGCGGTTAGAAAAGAAAAGGCAGAAAAGAAAATATAGGCCTTCTCTCACAATTTATAAAGATTATTCCTATTTTGAGGCTGAAACTCTTTTCTCATACTATGGTTGGTGGGTAGAAGAAGCAGGGAGAGTGCTTGGGGACTTTGCACAGCTATCAGGTTATCTTAAGAGTTATGATTTTAAGTGGTAGAAGTACAAATTCATACAACCTTTATGGTAAGTAGTTTGGTTGTCTGTCTCCCTCTCTCAATGTATGTGTGTGTATACATATACATATACACACATTCCATTTAAAATATACACACACACACACATACACACATTCCACTTCAAAAATGTGGAAACCCAGTATTGCATACAACAACTAAAAGTTGGAAACAAGCTAAAGGACTAATAGTGGGAAATGGCTAAATAAATTATGGCACATTCATACAGTGGAGTACTATGCAGACATTAAAAGGCATAATGTTGACTTATATTTACTGACATGGAAAGTTTTCCACAGACTGATATTTTGTTAGAGAAAATGGTAAATCAGAGTCTAGAATGCTCAGCATGATGTGTACACATGCACAGAATATTTGAAGGGAAATCACCAAAACAGCAGTGGTTTTCTCTAGGGATGAGACACTCGGTGCTTTTGAGAAGTAAAAAGCCTAGGTGACTTTCTTTGGATGTTTGGTATTTTGGAAATTCTAGTTTTTATAATAAGCATATGCAATCTCTCCTAGTACAATGAAGACATTAAAAAAAAGTTATGAGACCTTGAAGGCCCACTGTTGTTAATGGCCACTCCTTCTCAGTGTTCTTTGAGACCCCACTGTCTGTGATGGTCAACTGTCAATATTATGTCACCTCTGATCTCCAGGGAATCTAGCCTTTCAGGCCAGCCCAGAGCCACGGGTTGTTCTACCTATACAGAGGGGCTAGTCTTGGCCAGGGCCACTGAGGAGGAGAGAGGCACTGCTCTGGGGACAAGGGGTGATGATGAGAGCTGAATGGAAGAAATCTGGTAGAAGAGCAGAGGAAGTGTTTTTCTAGATGTGAGGAACTATCCCTAAATCTCTGTCCAAAACTGAAATTCATTTTTTATTTCTATAACCTCAGAACCCAGGGCAAAAAAAAAAATAGACATGTGACACAGAAGAGATGTTACTGGAAAACCCCTGTGAAGAAGCCTTTGGATCCTGTGGTTAGTATTCCTTATATAAAGAGGATAGGGAAGAGGGCAAGACATTTAAAGTAGGAGGCCAGGGCAGAGGGCAGGTATCTGGAGGGGTGCAGTCTACACCCCTGTTGGGTATAGGGGACAACACCCTCCCAACCAGGAGTGATCTGGGAAGGACAGGAAACCTGGTGCTTAATTTCACTTTGCGGTGACTTGCTGTTTTCTTTTTCTTATTAGACTTTTAACAAAGTATGAAAGAGAAAAATGGAGGGAAGTCCAAAAAAAACATCTCCTATCTTTCCCTCAGTAAATGGGCTCACCTCTAGAACCACCAGGACTGCTCAATTTTTTCATTTCTATTTGTTAATACCACTAAAGTCCCCCCTACCTACAAGTCCACCTCCTCTAACATCACAGCCCTGTGAACTCCCATTGTTCCTATCCCCCATCAAGTGAAACACGAGGCTCAAGAAAAGTTAGGTGGCATCCATTTGAGGACAGAGATGACTTTTGACAAAGAAGAACAGAGACGTTACGTCTCTGCCCCCCGGGTGCTCCTCATGAAGCCTGTGAACAAAAAGTCATGGGTGACCAACTGAAATCAAGCCTTAGAAGTAAGGGTCAGGTTGGAATTCCATTCTTCCCCCCGAGGTTCTTGGGTGTAAGGGGACTGGCAGAAATAAATAGAACTTTGCTGCTGAGGTCTGTGCCCTGCTGAAACATTCTCAGTCATGCCTCCAACAAAACAAAACAAAACAAAGCAAAACAAACCTCGGTTTTAAATTCACCACCATTCATGGTCTGTAAAGCCTGTGGAGACAATTCCTTCGCTACGGCTCCAAGAAACAGCAATGGCTGTCTCTCCCAATGCTTGGGCTAGGTATGCAAACACTGTATGAGCTTGAGCACATTGAGTCCTCCATCCCAAGGAGGGTGGTGGTAGTATTTACTATTCCTACAACCTTTACTTTCACATTGATTCGGGGGCCTTCTGGACGTTAGGCCTTAGGCATAGGCCTAAGTTCTTCACATTCATCATCTTATTCACAACAACCCTTAAGGCTGGGCAGTAGACCTGCCTGCATTTTCCCAAATGAGGGAGCTAAGGGGCAGACAAGTTAGAAGACTTGCAGGAGGTCCCACACCTTGTAAGAAGCAGAGCAGGGATGTGAATCCAGATCTGACTCTAGAGAAGGCAGCAGGCCAGAGAGATTTGGTTATGCTTTTCTCAAACTCCATGCAGAAAGGGAAAGCTACATCCAGGACAAGTGCTGAAGTGTAGCCATGCCCGAGTCAGGAGAATCATTTTGATAGGGATAAACACACCAATAATTGTGGCAGATGCAGATGACTGGGTACTTCTGTTTGGCCAGCTGTTGGGCTAAGTGCTTTACATACTACTGCCTTTGTAATCTTACAGAAGCAGAAACTGGCATTCAGAAAGGTCAAATCATTTGTCCCAGGGCACCCATGAGGAAGTGGCAGAACTGGTTTTCAAACTAAGGTCCAACTCCAGAACTCATGCTCTTAACTCCTACCTTAAGTTGCCTCACCAGGCAAGATAAGCTAACTAGCCCCTGTTTCCCAAGGCTAGAAACCTTGTACAGAATGATCAGTCTTACAACCCCATCTGGAGGGCCTGACACTGTCTAAAACTGCATCACTTACTATTATGCATTACACATGGCCTTGTCTCCAAAAGAACCACCCAAGCCACCTTCTGGATCTTTTTTTTTAAGATTTTACTCATTTATTTATTTGACAGAGAGAAAGCACAAGCAGGGGGAGCAGCAGGCAGAGGGAAAGGGAGAAGCAGACTCCCCACCAAGCAGGGAGCTCAATGCAGGGCTCGATCCCAGCACCTAGGGATCTTGACCTGGCCAAATACAGACACAACCGACTGAGTCACCCAGGTGCCCCTGGATCTTTTTTTTAAAAAAGATTTTATTTATTTGAGAATGAGCCAGGAGGCAGGGGCAGAGGGCAAGGGACAAGCAGATTCCCCACTGAGCAGGGAACCCAACACGGGGCTCGATCCCAGGACCCTGAGATCATGACCTGAGCAGAAGGCAGACACCCAACTGACTGAGCCACCTGGATGCCCCCAACTGTGGATGTTTGATAGGATTCTGACTGAGGCTCAGCCTATTAGTCATGGAGCTGGAAGCAACCTTACAGAGCCTCTAGTTCTCAGTTCTTAAATAGATGAGAAGTTTGGGGTACAGAGAGGTTAAGTGACTTGCTTAAGACTGTACAGCTGACCAATGACAGAACTGCTCTTAAAATCCCCATTTCTGTGTGCCCAAGCCAGTACCATATCTTTCCAGACCAAAAATACTGCTTCCTCCTTGGGTCTTCTCTGGCCACTCTTGACCCACCTACTTTCCTCCAGCTTGCCTAATAAATGTTACTGGAGAATTCTGTTGACAATCATTCTCACCCAGCAATTCAGCAAATATCTCTACTGAAGAAGAGTTTTATCAAACAGGAAATGTAATTCAACAAACAGGTTCTTAAGAAAACTGGATCGTCCACATTTGTCTTTATGGCATGTATGTTTATGAGGCAGGCATACTTTCTCAGCCAAGAGGGAAGTGTGGTTAAAAGGGGGCGGGAGTGCGACCTATGAATGTGGGCAAGTTGGGGAATTTAAGTTGAAACAACCTGGTAAAACCGCATTTCAGTATATTGGCACACTTCTTTTGTATAATAAATGTGTTCCTGAGCATCAACCAAATTTTTCCTACATAGAATCCATCAATTACAGTTATTTAAAGAATACCCCCAAATACAGCCTGCATACCTCTATTTTTTGAGTGAATCTTAAGTTTGTTGCTGCAGGCTGTTACTGTACTTTCCAAATCCCATATCAAGCTGGGTAACCCTGGCAATTTCCCTCGGTGAAGACAGAAATAAGAATACCAACCTCACAGAGTCAGGATCAAAGGGGGAAATCCATATAAAAATGCTTCACATAGTGCCTGGCACATATTAAGTAGCTCATTAAATGTTAGCTGCTATTAATATGATTAGGGGAGAAGCTTAGATCATTAGATAGCTACACCCCCACCCTCTTCTGGGAAAGGCATCCTCTTTTCTGTGAAGGACAACCCAAACAGAGATGCCTTGAATTCTAATATAAAAAGAGCATGGAGAATTTAGGGTAACATAGAACCACTGCTAACCACTGCCTCTCATATCCTTGTCTTTGAAAACCCTAAATCTGCCAAAGAGGTCTTACAAATCCATGTCTCAGCATGGCAGCCCAAGACATAGACATAGAAGGATAGTTTCTTGACCCTCGGGGGAAAATTTTCTTTTAGGCAAGTGGTTGCATTAGGAGTTTCTCTCCTTTCATTGTCAAGGTCTTGGCCTCCCTCCTCTAGGACTTTTAATGCTTAGCTCCTTTTCGGAGGCACTTTGTGAGCAAAGGACCCTGGTCCATCATTCAACAAGCCCCATATGTCTCTGAGTACTTGTGGATTTTGTCTTGTAGGACAGGCCTGGGTTTATCTGACTAGAAAATTCAATATGCAGAGGTGGGTGAGGGAAGTCCCTCTATTTGGAATGGTTTTCAACTCTTGGTATCTACTCACCACTCTTCATTTATATGTTGTTGCCAGGAATATCCTGTCAGCAGACTGGTATCCAGTGTGATCTGCAGAACACAGGTCATATAATGAGTACACAGCATGAGTTAAGAAAGGATAGTGATCAGTTACGATTAGAGCATGGAAACCAGTAGTAGCCAACATAGCTATAAATCCCTATTTGTATGTTCGGTGCTTGGGCCATACCAGTTGTGTTTTGTATCACTCTTCTCTCCCAGTAACCAATTAGAATCACTCATTTTCAAGGCAGTTGCTACTAGTGAGACTTAACCAAGTGCACTGAATATAACACTCTTCTCAGGAGAATCCTGACTAGCATTCTTAATCATAAAATGCCATTGGCCATGGGTGGAGTAGAGGTCACCCCTAGATTCACTGCTTCTGCTCGAATCCCTTTTAACCCTTTATTGGATGATCAAAACTGGGATTTCTGACAGGAATGGGGTATAGAGAGTGAGGGCTGGAAATCATCCCCACATCCTACTTCATTTTTCACAGGTGTGCCTCAGAGAACTTGGCCACAGCACCCCTGACCTGCGCCTTACTTCTTTAGCTATAATAATCCGTCCTCCCACTCTCCTTGCCTTTTCTCTAGTATCTCTACGTGAAACACAGGTGGAGCTATCCCAGGTGAGTCGGAAAGGAGCAAGAGCTCCTTGCCCTTGGCGCAGAGATAGTATCAGCTGGGGGTCTTGGGAGTCAGATGAGGGGGGGCTTGTACTTCCATCCCTATGCCTATGAAGTTCACGGCCTAGGAGGCTCTGCTGTTGGGTGGTGGGCTGAGTGATGTTAACAAAGCATTCAAACTGTGCCGTGTGAGGATGACTCAAATATCCCACGCAATCCCACGCTCATGCTAGTCTCCGCTTCCAGGAACTAAAATAGACCTCTGGTGCTAAGAAACAGCAAGTTTTTATATCTGCTTAGAGAAATAAGCCCAGTCCTAAGAACTATCATGCTATTCAATACAATGGAATGTTACTGAGTCATTAATGATGGCAATTATGTGCACTGTGCAAGTGGGAAGCAGAATGTAAACTAATGCTAAATGAAAACAGCAAAACAGAAAACAGCACGTACACAAGCTGTTCACAACTCTGAAAAATATACATGGAAGGGTTCATCCCTAAAGAAACTAAGAGAACAAAGAGTGCCACTGTCCTTTTATATTCCACTCCCTTTCCCCCAACACCTTTTTTTAAATTGTCATCTGGTCACCCTAGGTTACAAAAACACCTGCCTTTTAGCCGATAACAGGAGTTAACGCCACAGTTCATTTGATCCAGGGAATATAGAAGGAACTGAGTGCTAAGTGTGCTGGTGCTTTAAAATGGGCTGGATCCTTACTGTTTCCACTCCTCTCGTGTTCAGGGCATAATTACCGTTTCAGGCTTAGCACTACAGTGAGAAATTCCTTCCAAACACCTAGCTGACCAAACTCTAAGATGGGAGTTTAAGACAACATATATATTTGGACCCCTTTTTTTTCTTCAGTTTTATTTACTTTTTCTGTTTTTGTTTTAATTCCAGTAAACATAGCTTTGGGTGCACAATATAGTAATTTAACACTTCCACGCATCACCTGGTGCTCATCACAAGTGCACTTGTTAATCCCCATCACCTATTTCATTCATCCTCCCACACCCACCTCCCCTCTGGAAACCATCCATCAGTTCCTTCTCTATAGTTAAGAGTCTGGGGTGCCTGGGTGGCTCAGTCGTTAAGCATCTGCCTTTGGCTTTAGGTCATGATCCCAGAGTCCAGGAATTGAGCCCCGCATCGGGTTCCCTGCTCAGTGGGAAGCCTGTTTCTCCCTCTCTCACTCACCTTGCTGTGTTCCCTCTCTGGCTGTGTTTCTCTCCGTCAAATAAATAAATAAAATCTTTAAAAAAAAAAAGGAGTCTGTTTCTTGGGGCACCTGGGTGGCTCAGTCAGTTAAGTGTCTGCCTTCAGCTCAAATCATGATCTCCTAATCATGAGATCTAGCCCTGTGTCAGGCTCCCTGCTCAGTGGGGAGTCTGCTTCTCCTTCTCTCTTTGCCCCTCCCCCCCACTTGTGCCCTCTCTCAAATCTTTTTGAAAAAAGAGTCTGTCTCTTGGTTTGCCTCTCTTTTTGCTCCCTTCGCTCATTTGTTTTGTTTCTTAAATTCCACGTATAAGTGAAATTATATGGTATTTGTCTTTCTCTGACTTACTTCACTTAGCATAATACTAATAGTCTATTTATCATTGCAAATGGCAAGATTTTATTCTTTTTTGGGCTGAGTAATATGCCCTTGTATATGTATACCACCTCTTCTTTATCCATTCATCAGTTGATGGACCCTGGCTGTTTCCAAAGTTTGGCTACTGTAGACAATGTTATAAACACTGGGGTGCATGTACCCTTTTGAATTAGTGTTTTCCTATTCTTTGGGTAAATGCCTACTAGTGCAATTGCTGGATCGTAGGGTAATTTTATATTTAACCTTTTTTAAAGGATTTTTATTTATTTATTTGACAGAGAGGTCACAAGTAGGCAGAGAGGCAGGCAGAGTGGAGGAAACAGGCTCCCTGCTGAACAGAGAGCCCGACTGGGGCCTGTATCCCAGGACCCTGAGATCATGACCTGAGCTGAAGGCAGAGGCTTCAACCCACTGAGCCACCCAGGCACCCTATATTTAACTTTTTGAGGAACTTCCATACTATTCTTTAGAGTGGCTGCACCAGTTTGCATTCCCACCAACAATGCAAGAGGGTTCCCTTTCTCTGCATCCTCACCAACACCTGTTGTTTTTTTGTGTTGTCGATTTTCATTATTCTGACAGGTGTGAGGTAATGTCTCATTGTAGCTTTGATTTGTATTTTCCTGGTAAGTGATGTTGAGCATCTTTTCATGTATCTGTTGGCCATCTGTAGGTCTTCTTTGAAAAAAATGTCTATTCATGTTTTCTACCCATTTTTAATTGGATTATTTTTCCTTTTGGATGTTGCCTTTTAGAAGACAAATTTTGGATACTGACCCATTATCAGATTTGTCATTTGCAAATATCTTCTCCCATTCCATAGGTTGCCTTTTGGTTTTGTTGTTTCCTTCCCTGTGCAGAAGCTTTTCATTCTGATGAAGTCTGAACAGTTTATTTTTGCTTTTGTTTCCCTTGCCTCAGGAAACATACCTGGAAAGAAGTTGCAATGGCTGAGGTCAAAGAGGCTACTGCTTGTGTTCTCCACAAGGATTTTGATGGTTTCCTGTTTCACATTTAGGTCTCTCTTCCATTTTGAATTTATTTTTGTGTATGGTATCAGAAAGTGGTCCAGTTTGATTTTTTTACATGTAGCTGTCTACTTTCCCAACACCATCTGTTGAAAATGTTTTTTTCCCATGGCATATTCTTCCCGCATTGCCAAAGATTAATTGACCATATACTTGTGGGTTTATTTCTGTGTTTTCTATTTTTTCCCATTGCTCTATGTGGCTACTTTTGTGCCAATACCAAACTGTTTTGATCACTACAGCTCTGTAATATAAGTTGAAGCCGATAATTGTGATGTCTCCTCCTTTGTTTTTCCGTTTCAAGGTTGATCTGTCTATTCAGGGTCTTCCGTGGTTCCATACAAATTTTAGGAGTGTCTGTTCTAGCTCTGTGAAAAATGATGGTGGTGTTTTCATAGGGTTTGTATTAAATGTGTAGATTGCTTTGGGTAGTAATCTTTTTTTAAATTAACATATAATGTATTATTTGTTTCAGGGGTACAGGTCTGTGATTCATCAGTCCAGTAGTATAGATATCTCAACAGTATTTGTTCTTCCGATCCATGAGTGTAGAATGTTTTTCATTTCTTTGCATCATCTTCAGTTTCTTTCACCAGTGTTTTATAGTTTTCAGATTACAGGTCTTTCACCTCTTTAGTTACAAGGTTTATTCCTAGGTATCTTACTTTTCTATATACAGTTGTAAATAGGATTGGTTCCTTGATTTCTCTTTCTGATGCTTCAATATTGGTGTATAGAAATACAACAGGGGTGCCTCCGTGCCTCAGTCAGTACAGCATCTGACTCTTCATCTCAAGTCACAATCTCAGGGTATCAGTTCAAGCCCTGCACTGGGCATGGAGCCTACTCTAAAAAAAGAGAAATGCAACAGATTTCTGTACGTTGACTTCGTATCCTGCAACTTAACTGAATGTATGCATCAGTTCTTGCAATTTTTTGGATGAGTCTTTTGGGTTTTTTATATAGAGTATCATGTTGTCTGCAAATAGTGGAAGTTTTACTACTTTCTCCATGATTTTGGATGCCTTTTATTTCTTTTTGTTGTCTGATTGCTGTGGCTAGGACGTTCAGGACTATGTTAAATAACAGTGGTGAGAGTGGACATCCTGTCTTGTTCCTGACTGTTGAAGAAAAGCTCTCCATTTTTCCCCATGGAGGATGATATTGGCTGGGGGGTTTTCATATATGACCCTTATTCTGTTGAGGTATGTCCCCTCTAAGCCTACTTTGTTGAGGGTTTTGATCATGATTGGAAGCTGTACTTTGTCAAATGCTTTTTCTGTATCTACTGAAATGATCATATGATTTTTATCCTTTCTTTTCTTAATGTAGTAGATCACATTGACTGATTCGCAAATACTGAACCACCCTTGCAACAACCCAGGAATACATCCCACTTGATCATGGTGAATGATTCTTTTAATGTGTTGGAGAATTCCGTTTGCTGATATTTATTGAGAATTTCTGCATCCATGTTCCTCAGGGATACTGGCCTATAGTTCTCTTTTTTCAGTGGAGTCTTTATCTGGTTTTGGTACAAATGCTGGCACATTTTGGCACAATGCTGGCCTCATAGAATGAATTTGGAAGTTTGCCTTCCTTTTCTACTTTTTGGAATGGTTTGAGAGGAATAGGTATTAACTCTTTAAATGTCTGGTAGAATTCACCGATGAAGCCATTTGGCCCTGGACTTTTGTTTGTTGGGAGACTATCAATTACTGATTCAATTTCCTTACAGGTTATCAGTCTGTTCAAGTTTTCTATTTCTTCCTGTTTCAATTTTGGTAGTTTATGTTTTTAGGAACTTACCCATTTTTCTCTACAACAAATTTGTGTAATTTGTTGGCATAGAGTTTTTCATAATATTCTCTTATAATTGTATTTCTGTGGTGTTGGTTATTATTTCTCTCTCATTTTGTGATTTTATTTATTCAGGTCCTTTCCCTTTTCTTTTTGTTAAGTGTGGCTAGGGGTTTATCAATTTTATTAATTGTTTCTTTAAGATTTTATTTATTTATTTATTTGGCAGAGAGAAACACAGCCAGAGAGGGAACACAAGCAGAAAGAAGTAAGAGAGGGAGAAGCAGGCTTCCCACGGAGCAGGGAGCCTGATGTGGGACTTGATCCCGAGACTCCAGGATCATGACCTGAGCCGAAGGCAGATAGATGCTTAATGACTGAGTCACCCAGGTGCCCCTTATTAATTGTTTCAAAGAAGCAGCTCCTGGTTTCATTCATCTGTTTTATTAGGGTTTTTTTAGTTTAATATCATTTATTTCTACTCTAGTCTTTTTTATTTGCTTCCTTCTGCTAGCTTTAGGCTTACCATTTGTTTTTCTTTTTCTAGCTCCTTTAGGTGTAAGGTTAGGTTGTTAATTTGAGATTTTTCTTGCTTCTTAAGGTAGGCCTGTATTGCTATATATTCCCCTTTCAGGTCTGCTTTTGTCGCATCCCAAAAGCTGTGGATCATTGTGTTTTCATTCTCTTTTGTTTTCACGTATTTTTTCATTTCTTCTGTGATTTCTTGGTAAATCCATTCACTGTTTAGTAGCATGTTGCTTAACCTCTTAACCTTTTGAAAGACTATTTGTAGTCTTTCAAAATGTTTTCTTGTGGTTGACTTCTAGTTTCATAGCCCTGCAGTCAGAAAAGGGGCGTGGTATGATTTCAATCTTTTTGTATTTGTTGAGTCCTGATTAGTGACCTAATATGTGCTGTGTTCTGGAGAATGTTTCATAGGCACTTGATAAGAATGTGTATTCTGCTGTTTTAGGATGGAATGTTCTGACTATATCTGTTAAGCCCATCTGGTCCAGTGTGTCATTCAAAGCCATTGTTTCCTTGTTGATTTTCTGGTGAGATGATTTGTCCACTGATGTAAGTGGGGTCTTAAAGTCTGCTACTATTATTGTATTATAATTAATAGTTCCTTATGTCTGTTAATAATTTTTCATGTAGACGCGTCTGGGTGGCTCAGTTGTTAAGCATCTGCCTTCGGCTCAGGTCATGATCCGGAGTCCTGAAATCAAGCCCCGCATCGGGCTCCCTGCTCGATGGGAAACCTGCTTCTCGTCTCACTCCCCCTGCTTGTGTTCCCTTTCTAGCTGTGCTGCTCTCTATTAAATAAATAAATAAATAAATAAATAAATAAATAAATAAATTATTTTTAAAAAATTGTTTCATGTATTTGGGTGCTCCCATGTTGGGTGCATAACTACTTAAAACTGTTACATCTTCTTGTTGGATAGCCCCCTTTATTATGATAGTGTCCTCCTCTACCTCTTGTTACAGTCTTTGTTTTTGTTTTTTTGTTTTTCTTTTTTAAGATTTTATTTTATTTATTTGACAGAGAGAAACATAGCCAGAGAGGGAACACAAGCAGAGGGAGTGAGAGAGGGAGAAGCAGGCTTCCCGCCAAGCAGGGAGCCCGCTGTGGGACTCGATCCCGGAGATCCCGGATCTCCGGGATCATGACCTGAGCCGAAGACAGTTGCTTAACCAACTGAGCCACCCAGGCGCCCCTACAGTCTTTGTTTTAAAGTCTAGTTTGTCCAGGGATACTTGGGTGTCTCAGTTGGTTGTCAGACTCTTGGTTTTGGCTCAGGTTGTGATCTCAGGGTTGCGAGATGGAGCCCTGTGTTGGGCTCCACACTCAGTGGGGAGTCTGAGATTCTTTTCCTCTGCCTCTCCCCTCATTCATGCACTCAAGCTTGCATGCACTCTCTCTCTCAAATAAAACTTCAAAAAAGTCTAGTTTATCCAGTATAAATATTACTATTCCAACTTTCCTTTGACATCCATTTGTGTGATAAATACTTCTCCATCCCCTCATTTTCAACTGTGTGGTATTTTTAGGTATAAAATGAGTCTCTTGTAGGCATCATGTAAATGGGTCTTGTTTTTTTTAAATCCATTCTGACACCCTATGTCTTTTGATTAGAGCATTTATATTTGGGTCAGGATCCTGTGTTTTGAACCAGGCTAACTTATACTGAAAGAAAGGAACTGTTCTTTAATAGGCTGCCAGAAATTCCTTATCATAAAATAATTGCCATATGCTACTCCTGCCCCTTGTCACCTTATCACAGGTAATGTTTATGCAAATAACTGGGTATCTGGGTGAGCACTATTTTTATCCCTAGAACCCTGACCTGAACACTTGCTCACAATTGATTTTACTAGAATTAGCTTTCAATCAGTATGCTTAGTTTTTAAAAGACTATGTTTAGGGTTTTTTTAAATTTTGAAATAATTTTATTTTTTTAAAAGATTTTATTTATTTGACAGAGAGAAACATAGCCAGAGAGGGAACACAAGCAGGGGAGTGAAAGAGGGAGAAGCAGGCTTCCTGCTGAGCAGGGAGCCCAATGTGGGACTCGGTCCCGGGTCTCTGGGATCATGACCTGAGCCGAAGGCAGCTGCTTAACCAACTGAGCCACCCAGGCGCCCCTTGAAATAATTTTAGATGTGCACAAGAGCTGTGAACATAGTACAGAGCTCCTGTATACACTTCACCCAGCTTCCCCTAAAATTAACACTTCACGTAACACTGGTATATTTTACAGGGAGAGGGGCAGGGAACAGAGGGTTGGAGAGGTTAAGGAACTCACCCAAGTTCACACAGCACGTATGTGACAGAGCCATCAAAACCATGACACTGGGGCGCCTGGGTGGCTCAGTTGGTTGGGCAACTGCCTTCGGCTCAGGTCATGATCCTGGAGACCCGGGATTGAACCCCGCATCAGGCTTCCTGCTGAGCAGGAAGCCTGCTTCTCCCTCTCTCACTCCCCCTGCTTGTGTTCCCTCTCTAGCTGTGTTTCTCTCTGTCAAATAAATAAATAAAATCTTAAAAAAAACATGACACTAACAATATGGTACAATACTATTTACTAAATTACAGACTTTATTCCAACTTCACCGTTTTTTTCTACTAATATCCTTTTTCTGTTTAGGATCCAATCTAGAATCCTATGCAGCATTTAGAGTATGTGCAGTTTTTTTTTTTTTTAAAAAAAACCACCCCTATAAACTAGTTTCCTTTTAGGTGGTGGAAAGGGTAAGCCAATAGGGGTTCTGCACAATTTATGATCCTGAACTATTCTACCCAGAAAGGAACTTTATCACTTCTGTACCAAAGCCCTTAATTCATGACACCTCATCACAGTTATTTTCAGAAAACATGTCTTACATTAGCACTTCTCACAGCAGTACAAAGGGATTTGACAAGTGGGTTATTTTAGTAACCAATATTTTGAGGGTGACAAAATGAGAGGGATGGCCTTATCTGTTTTCTATGCTTCATTTTTTCCTCCAAACTCTATTTAAACTTTTTTACTAGAAGTTGCAATATTTGACTATAACATAAATGCTGAGAAACACCAACACTAACAGGGAAGAGACTCTTTCCAATGTGTGGTTGGTTTTATGTGCCTGGACTTAAGTGTTGAAATCTGATGGAAACCAAATTGATTAGGCTATTTTGGCTTGTTAACCTCAAGAGAGAGAAGGAAAAGCAGGCTAAGAGTCCATTTATTCCTTTAACAAGCAATTGGATTATTAAAAATAACTCCTGCCTTACTTCACACAAACTATGTGCCAGGCAATTTGCAAGGTGCTTTATAAATAATGTATTGCTGAATGGGTCATGACAACCTCATGAGCTACCTGCTATTATTACCCTTCTTTTACAGGGAGAGGGGCAGGGAACAGAGGGTTGGAGAGGTTAAGGAACTCACCCAAGTTCACACAGCACGTATGTGACAGAGCCAGGATTGAAGGCTAGATCAGACTGATTCCAAAGCTAGTCCTCTTGGCCAGCGTGCTATATTGCATTTCTGAGCACCTGCACATTTCAGACACTGGACTGGATGCTAAACAGAGATACAACAGTGAACAGGAGATAGCCCTTATGTCTTCTAACTTACAGTCTAACTGGAGGAGGAAAATGATTAAACAGTTAAGTATATGTAATAAGGCCCTCTCTTCTTCCCAGGTATTCCTTGGATTGGTTACAAATAAAGGTGATCAGTAAAATACAAGCAGTACATGCCAACATTCTTAAATATTCAAATTCCTTTTCTCAGCCTTCAGAGCAAAGGCCTCTCCCCCTCCATGTACTCTGCAGAACACTACCAGTTAGGAATAGACTTGATATTGACATGTTCCTCCACTATATAGAATTTGGGCTACATGTCAGCATTGCCATCCCACTTAATCTTTGAGAAGAGGGGCGCCTGGGTGGCTCAGTTGGTTAAGTCACTGCCTTCAGCTCAGGTCATGATCCTGGAGTCCCAGGATTGAGTCCCACATCGGGCTCCCAGCTCCACGGGGAGTCTGTTTCTCCCTCTGACCTCCCCTCTCATGCTCTCTCTCACTCTCTCAAATAAATAAATAAAATCTTTTAAAAAAATCTTTGAGAAGAAACAATGGGAAATATAATGTGGAAATACGTATAATAATAGAACCAAATCAGCTGATGGAAAATTTTTAAGCCTGGGACATAATTATATTCCATTTCAATTGTCCTTTTGCACTTGAATTAATTGGTAATCTCTGAGGGAGCTTCAATTGGTTCATGACTGCATTTTATGACCATGCCATTTTGAAATACATCTCTTAGAAAAATGACAATGATGCCCCTGTCAATTATAAATTGGCAATGTGATTTTGAAGGTGAAGGGTTGGAAGACTTCCATCTCAGCAAATGACAATTATTCTCTTCTCCCTTCCAAACCCCAAACAATCAAATACCCCCACCCTGTGGTTCTCAACACTTGGCTGCACATTGGAATCACTGGGAAAACCTCAAAATTACCCACGCCTCTGTCCCACTCCAGAGGCTGTGATTATTTAATTGGTGCAGGGTGTGCCCTGGGTTTGGCAGCTTTAAAAGATCTCTGGGGAATTTTATTATGCAGACAAGTTTGGGAACACAGCCCAAAGCAGAGGATCATAACCCCAACTGCAGATTGCAATCACCTTGGGGGACTCTTTTAAAATGCTATATCCTTGAGTCACACCCCCAGATAAATTAAATCAAAATATCTGGGGTTAGGGACCAAGCCCTGGGAACCAGGAGCTTTTTTTTTTCCCAAAGCTCCCAGATGAGTCCATCATGCAGCTAAGACTAGGAACCACTGCCCTAGGTAAAACTCCAAGCCTGCACTCAGGACAATGGCAAAATTGGACTCACAGGTTCAGCAACTCTAGGTTGAGCCTAATGAGAAGAAGCTAGCTCTGAAAGACAGGTAGGAAGCAGGCTGAGGAGAAATCCTTAAAACAACTGTCCTACCTTAATGTTAAAATGAGTTCACTTTTCAGGGTGCCTAGGTAGCTCAGTGATTAAGCATCTGCCTTCAGCTCAGGGCATGATCGAGCCCCATGTTGGGCTCCCTGCTCAGCGGGGAGCCTGCTGCTCCCTCTGCTTGTGCGCTCACTCTGTCAAATAAATAAAATATTTTTTAAAAATGAGCTCACTTTTCTCTTGCCATGGCTGAGGGTTACATTAAGGCATGGCAGGCTACTAGCAACTGATGGTATCTCGAGCCAGACTCACTACCACACCCACCAGAATTACTGCTGAAAGAATGGGAAAGGGAATGCTTTCAAGGGATGAAAATCTTTTCAAAGGAGTGCAAACCAGTGCTTAGAGACCCTGGGTGGGTCTAGACAAGGAGGAAGTGAAAAAGCAAGCTATTTGGCCTATGCATTACACACCTAGTTAGTTTTTTTTATCTGCAATTTGATGTGCACTTTCACTCATTAAGTCAAACACTGGGCTTGGAGACAAAATCCCCATACCATGGTTTTCAGCCTTACTTGCACATTAGAGTCATCTAGGGAGTTTTTTAAATAATGATGCTAGGGCCACACCCAAAATGAAAACAATCTGACTCTCTGAAGGGGTGATACCCAGGAACCAGTTTTGAAAGGTGATTCTTTTTTTAAGATTTTATTTATTTGACAGAGAGAAACACAGCTAGAGAGGGAACACAAGCAGAGGGGGTAAGAGAGGGAGAAGCAGGCTTTCCGCCGAGCAGGGAGCCCAACTTGGGGCTTGATCCTGGGTCTCCGGGATCAGGACCTGAGGTGATGGCAGACGCTCAACGACTGAGCCACCCAGGCACCCCCATTGAAAGGTGATTCTAATATGCAACCTGGGCAGTATGTTACAACACAGATTGGTGGGTCCCATCCCCAGTTTCTCATTCAGTTGGGGTGAAGTCTAGAAGTTTGCATTTCTAACAAGCTCCTAAGTGATGATGCCTATCCTGCTAGTCCAGGGGCCGCACTTGGAAAGGCAAAGCCCCACTCAGACCACTGGTTCTCAACCCTGGCAGTGTATGAGAATCACTGCGGGGGGGGGGGCACTTTTTAAATACTGGTGCCTGAGACCCTTCCTAAACCAATTAAATTGGAACGTCCCAGGCCAAGGGCTCAGTACTTTAAATTGCTCTCCAGGCGATACTGATGTGCAATGAAGCTTGTGATCCACTGCTCTAGACCTACATATTTTACAGTTGGAAGAGATTTAGTACAACCCCTTAAATCTCCTGGCAATTTACAGCTACTTTAGCTACTACTGGTATACATATCGTAACTCCAATTTCCACTGTTCTTTCTTAATCATTACTATTAACAATGTGACCAATTTAGGGTCACCAACTTGTTCTACCGGTTTATATTGGATGCTCCTGGTTTTAACACTGAAAGTCCCAGTTTCAGATTAAATCAGGACAGTGGGCCACTGTACTAATGTTTTACAGCTCACAGACAGAAATGCAGTACTATTAGATTTTGCTTCTAACATTCAGCATCCAGAACTCGGTTTTTAAATACCATTCTCCATTAAAAGGAACCAAGGTTCCTTGGAAATGGCTGTTTCCAGGACTGGGGCAGGGAAATGTAAGGTAAGCCTAGGAATCTTGTACCAGAATCTAAGGAAGAGCTCGAAGACTCATGGAGAAATGTCAAAAGGACATAGCAGTTTAGCCATTCTGAGAGGTGTGAGGTGATACCTCATTGTAGTTTTGATTTGCATCTCCCTGATGATGAGTGATGCTGACATCGTTTCATGTGTCTGTTGGCCACCTGTAGGTCCTTTTTGGGAAAATGTCTATTCATGTCTTCTGCCCATATTTTCATTGGATTCTTCATTTCTTAGCTGACTATAATCAACAACACAAGAAAGAACAGGTGTTGGCCAGGATGTGGAGAGGGGAAACCTCTCGTAATGTTGTTGTCAGGAATGCAAACTTATGCAGCCACTCTGGAAAACAGTATGGAGGTTCCTCAAAAAGTTTAAAAATAGAACTACCCTATGATCCAGCAATTGTACTACTAGGCATTTACCCAAAGAATATGAAAATACTAATTCAAAAGGATACATGCACCCTAATGTTTATAGTTATATATATACAAATATATAAATATACACACACATACATAATAGATTATTATTCAGCCATAAAAAGAATGAAATCGACACTTGCAATGACATGGATGGAGCTAGAGAGTATTATGCTAAGCAAAATAGGTCAGTCAGAGAAAGACTTCACTCATGCAGAATTTAACAAAAAAAACTAGCAAAGGAAAAAAATGAGAGAGAGCGGTAGGCCAAGAAACAGACTCTTAATTATAAAGAACAAACTTGTGGTTCCAGAGGGGAGGAAGGTGGGGGTGGGTTAAAGAGGTGATGAGCATTAACAAGTGCACTTGTTGTGATGAGCACTGGGTGGTGTATGGAATTCTTGAATCCCTAAATTATACACTTGAAACTAATATTACTCTGTATGTTAACTAACTGGAATTAAAATTAAAACTTTAAAAAATGTACAAAAAAAAAAAGACATGGGAACCAGCCTGAAGGAACTAACACTGGCCGAATGAGAAGATTTGAGCTAATATTACAAAGAAAATGTCTGAACTGAGTGTAAAATACTGAATTTAAATAAGAAAAACACTGAGTCAAGTGATATAAAAATAAATCAATAAAAATGACATTATTGGAACAATTACATCAATGTCATGCTCTGAAAATTGGTGTTCAACGGGAAAGAATTTGATTTTTGATTCATATTCCACAGATGAGGAAACGCTAATCAAAACACAAGAATGTCAGCTAAGAAATATAGACTGAATGAAAGAATTAGGAAATCAACATTTTCCAACCCCAGTTAAGTCACCAAGCCAGGGAATACATTTTAAAAATCAGAAAACCAAATTACTGAGTCAGGAAACAATAATCAATGGATGATGCTGAAATCTTTAGGTGAGATGTTACTGGGGAACAGGATAATCACACAGTATCAAAGTAACACCCACAGATTTCTTGTTAATTACAAAGAGAAAATCACATGGAGAGTTCTGAGTGCCACCACTTAAATCATCACCCTAAGGTGGTCAACTGACATTACGTGCCTCTTGTTAAGATGTGACATAAAGCACACGACACTGCTTATGAAGCATTCTTATCAAAAAATGGTTTAATCAGGAGTGCCTGGGTGGCTCAGTCATTAAGCGTCTGCCTTCAGCTCAGGTCATGATCCCAGAGGCCTAGGATTGAGCCCCCCCATCAGGCTCCCTGCTCAATGGGAAGCTTGCTTCTCCCACGCCCACTCCCCCTGCTTGTGTTCCCTCTCTAGCTGTGTTTCTGTCAAATAAATAAATAAAATCTTTAGAAAAAAATGGTTTAATCAAATCAAATCAAGCCTCTTATCTCAAGCACTTCACATTTATAGGAAATTCAGGGGCTTTCCGGAAGTAAGAGCTAAACACCACCATAAGAAAACACAGCATGCTATCCCGGGAGGGATAAAGGACCAGTGCTTAAAGCAGGACAGTCACAGGTAAACCACGATGGTGGTAACACTACAATCAGATTCTTAATGTGGGGCAGAGCCAGTCTCTAAAAGTCAGTGCCATTAAAAACAAACAAACAAAAAAAGTGGAGAGACTGTTCTAAATTAAAAGAAACACCACACCCAACTGCAACCTATAAACTGGCTATAAAAGACATTTAGGAGGGCGCCTGGGTGGCTCACTTGATTAACCATCTGCCTTCACCTCAAGTCATAATCCCAGCCTCCTGGGACTGAGCCCCACATGGGGAAATCCCTGCTCAGCGGGGAGTCTTCTTTCTCCCTCTCCCTCTGCATCCTGCTCTGTCAAATAAATAAATAAATAAATAAATAAATAAATAAATAAATAAACAAACAAACAAATAAACAAACTAACTTAAAAAAAAAAAGACCTTTAGGAGACAGCTGGGGAAATGTGAATACGGAGCAGTACCACTCAGCCAGCCCAGAAATGTAAACAAACTATGTCACTAAGAACATTGTTTTATTCAGCTTTTTGTGATAAAACTTTCACAAGTAGGTGATGCACTGATATACTATGGTCCAAGCTCCTTATCTCCCTGTGTACCATTAGGGAGTCTGCAAACCATACACCAGGAAGCACTGGATTAGATACTAGATAATATTTGTGAAGATCAGTGAGGTACTGTTAACTTCTTTTAGCTGTGCTTATCGTATGATGTGCCATAGGGTTACACAGAAAAAGGTCCTGCTTAAGAAGATGTATGTTGAGGGATTAAAGGTGAAATGTCATGTCTACAACTTACTTTCAAATAGTTTACCAAAGAGCAGATACACAGATAAAGCAAATATGGCAAAATGTTTTCATTTGTTGAATCTCGGTGAATATACTGGTGTTTGTAGCACTATTCTTCCAACTTTCTTGTATATTTGAAAGTTTTCAGGATAAAGATGACAGAAGCATGATTCTAAAATCATCCTAAAAGATAATAACACCAACAAAATTAGCAGGAAGCAGATTATCCACAGCCAATTCTATATTCCTTGGGGAACATCTAAGTTAAAAACAGAAAGATAAGTAAAATTAGCCAGAAGAGGTAATGAAAAGTACATTCCAAGCTGAGGAACAAAGTATGAAAAGGGCCAGAATGGAAGAAATTTATCTTTTCCAGTGAGAGGAACTTAATGCATACAGAAAAATGAGGCTGTCCAGATTACGAAGTGGTGTTAAGGGTGCATGTATCAAGAATTTTGGACTTTTTGGGGCATCTGAGTGACTCAGTCGGTTGGGTGTCTGCCTTTGGCTCAGGCTGTGGTCTCGGGGTCCTGGGATCAAGCCTCCTGTCAGGCTCCCTGCTCAGCAGGGGGTCTGCTTCTCCCTCCCCTCTGCCCTAACCCCTCGCGCTCATGCTCTCTCTCACTCTCACTTTGTCTCCCAAATAAATAAGTAAAATCTTTTAAAAGATCATTTTGGACTTTTTAAAAGCAGTAAGAAGCCAGTAACAGATTTTAAGCATTGGAGAAACACAATGACATTGGCATTTTAGAAAACTCACTATGGCTGCAGAGAATGGAATGGATGGGGGGCAAGAGTGGACACAGCAGCAGTAGTTAAGATGGCCTTTTGAGGGGCACCTGGGTGGCTCAGTTGGTAAAGCATCTGCCTCTGGCTCAGGTCATGATTCCAGAGTCCTCAGGTCAAGACCCAAGTGAAGCTCCCTGATCAGCGGAGTGTCTGCTTCTCCCTCTTCTTCAGCCCCCAGCTTGTGCACTCTCTCGCTCTCTCTCTCTCTCAAATAAATAGCAAAATAAATTTTTTTAAAGATTTTATTTATTTGACAGAGAGAAGCACAGCCAGAGAGGGAACACAAGCAGGGAGAGTGAGAGAGGGAGAAGCAGGCTTCCCGCCGAGCAGGGAGCCTGATGTGGGGCTCGATCCCGGGTCTCTGGGATCATGACCTGAGCTGAAGGCAGTCGCTTAACCAACTGAGCCACCCAGGTGCCCCCAAAATAAATCTTAAAAAAAAGAAGATGGCCTTTTGAGCAATAATGTGGCAAGAAATGATGGTAACCTCCAGGGATGGAGACTTGGTCATATGTTGGATGGGGGAAGGAGATAGATAAGGACTTACATATAATTCCCAAGCTTTCAGATTGGGTGACTGAGTAGATTGGTATATTCATCCATCAAGACTGGGAATATAGGAGCAAGAACATGTTTGGGGGACAGATGTGAAGCATGCAACATTAGATATGTTGAGTTTGGAGTACCTAGAATATATCCAGGTAGAACCCCATTGTAGGCAGTTGGGTATGAGACGAAGAGAGCTAACTGGTTTCTGGCTTAAGTAACTAATAGACCGTTTTGCCATTTACAGATATGGGAAACAGAAGAGGAGAAGATAAAAGTCCCTTTCCCATTACATAAAATGAAAAAATCATGAAATGAAAATAAAACTTATCTGACTGCCGTAAGTCAACTTTTTTTAAATCACTTTACATTTTTTAAATTACTTTACATTATTTCCTTCTAGCATTTTTTTAAATGGATATGTATGTAGTAGCCTTAATAGCCACATTTTTCTGAGAAGGAGGCTTCTCCAGAAGTATTTAGGATTGAGAAAAATACTTGCTGACCCAATATCATTTTGTAAACCAGATTTTTGTACATGTCCTTAGGCTGTTAAAGGATTCAAAACATAATCTAAATCATTGGACAAGTAACCAAGGACAACTCCAGAGCTAAAGAAATCATGGACTAGAGAATGTCAGTTTCCATATCCAGTTTATTACAGTATATCCTGGATCACTATGGGATTCTGGAGCTTTCTGTGTCCATACTACATAGCCCAATTATAGGTATTCAGTCTCTTCTTTGAAGATCTTCTTTCCCAGTGTCTCTACTATAACGAATTCTCCTTCCATAGGTGAGAACTGATTGGTGCTATTGTTCCTACCATTTTTAAAGGGTATTCTAGAACTTCAAAGCCTAGAAGACCCAAAGGAATGAAGCTCTGAGATCATGTGCTCACCTGCAATCACATTATAGCTTACTCTATTTTGTTTTTTCAAAAAAAGCTAGATTTGTTTCTAGTTCTACTCCTTGGCCACTTAATGAAGGTAGAATGTATCTACCAAAATCTATCAGCAAATACAGACCCAAGTCAATGTGTTATTATTATCACCTGCAGAGAAAAGCTGTTACATTGTCTCCACATCACAAACAGAGTCAGAGAGAGGAGATAAGACTGAACTAGGACCAAGGGAGCCATGACAAGCTGACAGTAATAGGAAAGAACAGTCTAGATCCTGAGCCAAGGAGTGCCCACAACCAGGCCAACATCTATGACAGCAAGGTAACCTGATAACTAAGGTTATAAATCTGCCATCAGATAGAAGACCTGCTACAGTCAACCTTAAAACAACACAGGTTTGAACCATGTAGACAGACTCATACACAGATTTTTTTCAACAAATACCATACAGTAAATGTATTTTCTCAATAATATTTTATTTTCTCTAGCTTACTTTCTTGTAAGATATATAGTATATAATACATAGGACATATAAAATAGGTGTTAATTCACTGGTTCTGTTATTAGTCAACAGTAGACTATTAGCAGTTAAGTTTTTGAGGAGCCAAAAGTTATAGGGGGATTATCGACTGTAGGGGATCAGTGGCCCTAAACCGTGTTGTTCAAAGGGCACCTGTGTATTCTTCCTGCTCGTGATCCAAAGGCTGGTTTTTCCAATAATGTTCTCAGGATCTGCAATGTAGCAAGATACCAAACCTGGAAGGAACTGAACTTCAGTCTTAATATACAGTCTGCAGTCCCACAGGAGGCTGCTTATCGAGTGAAGAGGAACACCAGCTCACAGTGTAGGGTGTGGGGGAACAGATCCACAGGCACAGCTTTTCTCAGGACAAAAGGCTCACCAAGGAGCTTCTTAGCTGAGTCTGGAGGACAGCACAGCCTAGAGAAACAGACCATAATATCAGTTCCTAGATACCAAAGAGAACCTATAGGAATACTGCTTCTTAAAAATTAAGCCCTTCCTGGGCGCCTAGGTGGCTCAGTCGATTAGGTGTCTGCCTTCAGCTCAGGTCATGATCCCAGGGTCCTGGGATCAAGCCCCGCATCAGGCTACCTGCTTCTCTCTCTCTGTCTGCTGCTCCCCCTGCTTGTGTGCTCTCTCCCTCTCTCTCTTTCTGTGTCAAACAAATGAGTAAAATCTTTAAAAAAAATTAAGCCCTTCCCTGTGTTCCAAAATCCCCCTATGTTTCTCTCAATAACACAATTAATCATATTTAATGTAACTAGCCTGTTTTTTTAAAAACCATCTTCTTCAGTGGAGTATAATCTTTTCAAGGGTGGAAATGAGGCAAAAACTGCTTTATTATTCATCTCTGTGTTCCCAGTTTGTGATACAGAGTTCAATAGTGAATAGAGAAAGATGCCTAAGTCATATGTTTCTGTATGATTTGTACATAAAAGGTAATTAATTAACAAATATTACTGGATTAAATTATTCTATTAAAATGTTTCAAAGTAGATTACTCTTTTCACTTATTTCAAAGGCAGTCAAGCAAAAATAAGCACAAAAATTCACCTATAAACTCACCAAGGAGAACCATTGCTGACTTCTTAGGATATATCTTTCTATGTATATATTTAAATTGGTTTCTTAAAATGGAGTCACACTGTTCATATTGTACACACTGCTTTACAACATTTCTTCAGTTCATCATAAATGTGAGGTCAGGCTACCTCACATTTATTGGCTATACAGTATTTCATTAAATGTGTGTACCATAGTTTATTTACCTAATCCCTTGCTACTGGAAATGTAAGCTGTTTCTAACACTTTGCTATTTCAAAAAGTCCCTTCATGAATATCTTTAATAGTTATATCTGTGCATACATTTTTAGTTGTTTAATAGAACTGCTGAGTTGAAGGCCTGTATGTTTGTAAGGCCCTAAGATATATACTACTAAACTTTTATAAAAAAGGTTGTATCAGTTTACTATAAAAATAACAAAGCAGAAGAGTTCTTCTTTCCCTGGCTGACTTTCAACAGTTTAAATAGTACTGTCCCACTGAAATCAGAACAAGGCAAGATACATGTTCTTAAAATTTTTTCTCTTTTTTTAAGATTTTATTTATTTATTTGACAGAGAGAAAGATCACAAGTAGACAGAGAGGCAGGCAGAGAGAGGAGGAAGCAGGCTCCCTGCCGAGCAGAGAGCACGATGCGGGTCTCGATCCCAGGACCCTGAGATCATGAACTGAGCCGAAGGCAGAGGCTTTAACCCACTGAGCCACCCAGGTGCCCTTAAAATTTTTTCTTTAAAGATTTTATTTATTTGAGAGACAGAGAGTGGAATACATAGAGGGAAAGTGAGAGGGAGAAGCAGACTCCCTGCTGAGTAGAGAGCCCGATGTGGGGCTCAAGTTTAGGATGCTGAGATCATGACCTGAGCCAAAGGCAGAGACTTAACCATCTGAGCCACCAGGTGCCCCACCCCTAAATGGAACATTTTCTTACCCAATGTAATAAGAAAAATAAGTATTGGAAGGAGAGAGACAAAACTCATTTTGAGATGGTGATCACATGGCCAGCTACCAAGAAAAATGGCCAGCTACCAATCGAGAGAATCAACTAGAAAACAAAATTAATAAAAGAATGAGGAAGCTGGACACAAGGTTGGCAATAACCACTTAGAAAAAGTAATGAAAAACGTCTCATTCATAAGAGCAATAAAAATTTTATAATAACTTATATTAACCTTAAGAAGAAAAGACATACATTAGAAAAAATTGGAAAAAGCTATATGTATCTAAATATATAGATACAGATATAGATCTAGCTTTAGAGAATTATGTAAGAGTAATTGAAGAGACATACCACACACTTGGCACAAAAAAATACTGTAAAGATTTCGATTCTCCCTAAATTAGTAAGTTCAATGTACTTCCAGTAACAATCACAAAAGGATATTTTTGATAAGTTGATTCTAGAGCTTTCTTAGAAAACAGCTGAAAATGTTTAAAGTATATATCCTTTAACTTAACAACTTCACAACAGGAATTTATCTACTATATACATTATCACATACACTTATTCATCACATATACCTACATATTGCACATATGTACAATGGTTTATGTACAAGGATATTCACTACAACATTGTGGTAACAATAGAACAGAAACAACTCAAAATTCATATCAAAGGACTAATTAAATGACATATTCATGTAAGTTAAAACTATATAGTCTATTTAAAAAATTAAGTAGACCTGTAAATATTGTTGCAGATTCTGCATCACTGTAGAACAATCTCGAAAATCTAATGTTAAGTAAAAAGCATGGTGCAGGGGCGCCTGGGTGGCTAAGTCAGTTAAGCATCTGCCTTCTGCTCAGGTCATGATCCCAGGGTCCTGGGATCAATAATAAATCAAATAAAAAAATAAAAGAAAATAATATAAAGAAAGAAAACCCATGGTGAAGAATAATGTTTTAGTCTGTTTTTATTTGTTAAAAAAAAAAAAAAGAGGGGCGCCTGGGTGGCTCATTTGGTTAAGCAACTGCCTTCAGTTCAGGTCATGATTCCGGAGACCCGGGATCGAGTCCCACATCAGGCTTCCTCGCTCGGCGGGAAGCCTGCTTCTCCCTCTCTCATTTCCCCTGCTTGTGTTCCCTCTCTAGCTGTGTTTCTCTCTGTCAAATAAAAAAAAAATCTTAAAAAAAAAAAAGAGAGAAGGATGGTGCCGGGAGCCGCCTGATCTCACAAGCTGATGGAGTCACTGTGGGGAAGATAGCAGCAGAAGCACAGCTCCTGCCTCACGCAAAAACTCACTGACTTCCGTAAGTTAACAACAGAAGCACAGCTCCTGCCACCAGAAAATAACCCCAGTAGGCCTGACGTGGTCACAGTAAGGAAAGGGCGTCTGAGCCTCACTCTTGCCGATGGTGCGAAACTTGCATCCCCTCTTTCTACTGATGGGTCTTTATCCTAAAAGTAAAGCACAATATTCTTGACAGGGCCTCAGGGTGTTCTAAGCCAAACCCAAACCCCTTGCAGTCTATAATCAAGAGAGTATACTTTTTGCACTTTCCCTTTAAATCTCCTGTGGATCTGGGGAGATTGTCAAGGCTTTTGAATGGTCAAATGAATGGTTAAATATATAAATAATAAGATATTAGTAAGAGCATTGTCCTGCATACAGAGGATCTATAAATAAAGTCCTCCATGATGCTTAAGCACCCGGTCACTAAGAGTAAGCTTGTACAAGCGCCTTTACTTTTGCAAAATAAGTTACACTTTTCTTTAGGATGATTAATATGCCAGACTGACTGACTCCTGGCCAGTTTGTCAATAGCTTAGCATAAACTATAACTTTGTATGTAACTAACTCACCTAAGCCTGTTAATTACTTTGTTATTTTCTTTCTTTTCTATGAGACCTGCTTAAAATACACTACATGATTAGTCTACCCTTTATTGCCTGGAAAAAAGATATAAGAAATTATAAAAAACCTTACTGATCAAACCTATCCCCATTTTGGTTGAGGGATTTGACATAAATTGTAGACATATACACCTGCAAAAATATTTTTCACTAATCAATGCACTGTATTCTCTAAAATCATCTACTGTAAAAGATCTTTCCTTTTAATCTATAACTTGTTGCCTATTAATAAAGACATGGAAAGCCGGCAAGACAGATATGCCTGGCAGGTAATCGGAAAGCAATCTTCAGGGTTCTCTCGTTATTCGTCCGCCAACGCTGTCCTTCCTTCAGGGACTCCTGGCTCAGCCGGAGCGGCACTCCAGCAGGATGGTATGTATACATACATGTATATGTATACACACACACACACAAATTTGTATAGTCACAGAATCTCTATGATAGGCTACACAAGAAACTGGTAAAAGTGGTGACATCTGAAGGATTAGGGGTCAGGTGTAAGAAAGTCATTACTCACTGCATACTCTTATATTATTTGAATATTTTTACCATATGCACGTACTGTCTTTTTTAAAATAAATATTTTATGTATTTATTTGACAGAAAGAGAGACAACGAAAGAGGAAACATAAACAGGAGGAGTGGGAGATGGAGAAGCAGGTTTCTCACTGAGCAGGAGCCCAATGTGGGGCTCAATCCCACGACCCTGAGACCATGATCTGAGCTGAAGGCAGATGCCCAACGACTGACCCACCCAGGGGACCCACATACTGTTTTTTGAAAATAAATTTTTCTTACCTTTTGAGGCCATGTTTATTATTTTACTCACTGTGTTAGCAGAATGCTAGGTTTACTCTTCATCACTGCATTCTTATTGTCTTGTATAATATTTTATTATATTCAAAAATGAAATAATATATAAAGATACACAGTGAAGTCTCCTTCCCAGCTAGGACACCCACCTCCACAGTTCTCTACCACCACAGATAGCTACTATTGTCAGTTTCTTATATAAACTACCAGTTTCTCTATGCCTATACAAATATAAATCCATATTCTCCTAATCTTTTGTCCTTTGTTACAAAGACAGTTTATAATTATATAAACAATTCTGCACAACTTACTATTTCCACTTAGTAACAGACCTTAGAGCAAAAATCACAAGCCATAAAAGAAAATAGTCTGGACATACTGAAAATTAATATTCCTGGGGTGCCTGGGTGGATCAGCTGCTTAAGTATCTGCTTTCAGCTCAGGTCACAGTCCTGGGATCAAGCCCCGTATTGAGCACTCTGCTCAGTGGGGAGTCTGCTTCTTCCTCTCACTCTCCCTCTGTGCAATCTCTCTCAAATAAATAAATAAAATCTTTTTAAAAAAATATTTTATTTATTTATTTGACAGAGAGAAACACAGCGAGAGAGGAAACACAAGCAGGGGGAGTGAGAGAGGGAGAAGCAGGCTTCCCGCCAAGCAGAGAGCCCGATGTGGGGCTCGATCCCAGGTCTCCGGGATCATGACCTGAGCTGAAGGCAGTCGCTTAACCAACTGAGCCACCCAGGCGCCCCAATAAAATCTTTTAAAAAAAGAAAATAATGCTCCTATGCTTCAAAGGACATCATCGAGAAAGTGAAGAGAGGTCCCACAGAATGGGAGACAATTTTGGCAAATCATGTATCCGATAAGGGACTTATATCTAGACTATATTAAGAAATCTTAAAACTCAATAATAAAAAGACAATCCAATTAAAAAATAGGCAAAGGATCTGAATAGACATTTCTCCAAAGAAGATATACAAATGGACAATAAGCACATGAAAAAATGCTCAACATCATTAGCCACTGGAGAAATGCAAATCAAAATCACAAGGGCATACCACTTTTCACCTATTAGAATGAATATAATAGACGGACAGTGACAAGAGTTGGTGAGGATGTTGACAAATTGGAACCACTCATGGACTGCTCATAGAAATGTAAACTGGGACAGCTCTTTGGAAAACAGTCTGGCAGTTCCTCAAAGGGTTAACATAGAGTTACCACATGACCCAGCCGTTCCACTCCTAGGTATCCACCCAGGAGAAATGAAAGCAAACATCCACACAAAAAATTGCACACGGATGTTCACACCAGCATTATTCGCCAGAGGCAAAAGGCGGAAACAACCCACATGTCCATCAATTAACACTTAACACACGAATAGATAAAATGTGATATACTGGGGCGCCTGGATGGCTCAGTCGGTTAAACATTTGCCTTTGGCTCACGTCTTGATCCCAGGACCCTGGGTGGGGCTCCCTGCTCAGTGGGGAGTCTGTTTCTCCCTCTCCCTCTGCCCACACCCCCTCCGCTAACTGCTCTGTCTCTTTCTCTCTCTCGAATAAATCTTTAAAAATATAAAAAGAAGGGGCGCCTGGGTGGCTCAGTTGGTTGAGCGACTGCCTTCCGCTCGGGTCATGATCTTGGAGACCCAGGATTGAGTCCCACATCGGGCTCCTTGCTCAGCAGGAAGTCTGCTTCTCCCTCTCTCATCCCCCTGCCTGTGTTCCCTCTCTGGCTGTATTTCTGTTAAACAAATAAAATCTTTAAAAACAAACAAACAAACAAACAAAAAAACCACAAAAAAATATAAAAAGAAGGGAAGGGGGATGGGAGAGCCTGGTGGTGGGTACTGAGGGCACGTATTGCATGGAGCACTGGGTGTGGGGCATAAACAATGATTCTTGGAACACTCAAAAAATAAAATTAAAATTTTAAAAATAAATATAGGGGCGCCTGCGTGGTTCAGTTGGTTAAGCAATTGCCTTCGGCTCAGGTCATGATCCCAGAGACCAGGGATCGAGCCCCGCATCGGGCTCCCTGCTCAGCGGAGGCCTGCTTCTCCCTCTCTCACTCCCCTCTCTCGCTTGTGTTCCCTGTCTCGTTGTGTTTCTCTCTGTCAAATAAATAAATAAAATTCTAATATATACATATATATGAATAATAACAAAGAAATGTGATATATCCACAAAATGAAATATTATTCAGCCACAAAATAATGAAACTGATACATGCTACCACATGGATGAACCCTGCAAACATCATAAATGAAAGAAGCCTGATACAAAGAACCACATATTGTACAACTTCATTTGTATGAAATGTGCAGAATAAGCAAATCCATAAAGACAGAAAGTCTAAGGCCTGGGGCTTGAGGAAAAATGGGGAGTAACAGGTGAGAGGTGTAGGGTTTCTTTGTGAAGTGATAAAAATGTTCTGGAAATAGTGGTGATGGCCACACAAGCCCCAAAACATACTAAAACCCAAAGATTTATGCACTTTAGATGAATTTTATATGTGAATTACGTCTTAATGAATCTGTTTAAAAATGGAACTGGAGGTGCGCCTGGGTGGCTCAGTTGGTTAAGCGACTGCCTTCGGCTCAGGTCATGACCCCGGAGACCCGGGATCGAGTCCCACATTGGGCTCCCTGCTCAGCAGGAAGCCTGCTTCTCCCTCTCTCACTCCCCCTGCTTGTGTTCCCTCTCTGGCTGTGTTTCTCTCTGTCAAATAAATAAAATCTTTAAAAAAATAAAATTAAAATGGAACTGAAAAATAAATAAATAAATAAATAAATAAATAAATAAATAAATAAATAAATAAATGGAAGTGGGGGTTATTATGCTGAGTGAAATGTCAATCAGAGAAAGGCAATTATCATATGGTCTGATATAAGGAATTTGAAAGACAGGTGGGGGCGGGGGGAAGGGAGGGAAAAATGAAACAAGATGGGACTAGGGAGGGAGACAAACCATAAGAGACTCTTAATCTCAGGAAACAAATGAGGGTTGCAAGGGGATGGGGGAGAGGGATAGGGTGCCTGGGTTGTGGACATTGGGGAGGGTATGTGCTATGGTGAGTGCTGTGAATTGTGGAAGACTGATGACTCACAGACCTGTACCCCTGAAGCAAATAATATATGTTAGTTAAAAAAGAGAAAAAATAAATAATACACCTTAGAGATCTTTCTAGATCTATACAGAGAACATCTGCCTTCCTTTTTATAGCAGTACAGTATCCCATTGTATGGATAGAGCGTTGATTTTAAGCAGTTCCCCACTGATGGACTTTTAGAATATTTAATTGCTTGCTGTTATAATATTGCAATAAATAACTGTATCTGAAAAAAAATAAATAAAAATAAAAAATAAATAATAAATAAATAAATAAATAAATAAATAACTCTGTATCTGGGTCATTTTACATGTGTGTCAGTACAATTGAAAGAAAAAGCCTCAGGAATGGAATTACTGGTTTAAGATATATATATATATATATACACACACACACACACATAATCTGTATTTCTAAATTTCTCTCCATAAAGGAAGGCTCCAATTTATATTCTGACTAGTAATCTTTTAGAACTCATGTTTCCTCTTAGTATTGCCAACAGTGTATTTTTTTAAGATTTTATTTATTTATTTGACAGAGAGAAACATAGCAAGAGAGGGAACACAAGCAGCGGGAGTGAAAGAGGGAGAAGCAGGCTTCCCGCCGAGCAGGGAGCCTGATGTGGGACTGGATTAGAGGTCTCCAGGATCATGACCTGAGCCGAAGGCAGTCGCCCAACGAACTGAGCCACCCAGGCGCCCAGCCAACAGTGTATTTTTTAAAAAAGATTTTATTTATTTATTTGACAGAGAGAGAGATGGATCACAAGTAGAAAGAGGCAGGCAGAAAGAGAGGAGGAAGCAGGCTCCCTGCTGAGAAGAGAGCCTGATGCAGGCCTCAATCCCAGGACCCTGAGATCATGACCTGAGCCGAAGGCAGAGGCTTTAACGTACTGAGCCACCCAGGTACCCAACCAACAGTGTATTACCAAACTTTTGAACTTCTTTCTGCCAATCTGAGATGTAAAAAGTGGTATCTCGGGGTATATTTAATTTGCATTCCCGTTATAATGGAAGAGACTGAGCATCCTTTCATGGTTCATAAACACATTTATATTTTCTTTCTTCTGTTCATTTTTCTTTTGTGTTTTCTTTTTATGTCAAGCTTTTATTTAAATTCCAGTTTGCTAACATATAGTGTAATATTAGTTTCAAGACAATTTAGTAATGCATCACTTACATTCAACACTCAGTTTTCATCACAAGCATTACAAGTGCCCTCCTTAATTCCCATCACCTATTTTACATCTCCCTGCCTACCTCCCCTCCACCAACCCTCAGTTTGTTCTCTCCACAGTTAAGAGTCTCTTTTATGGTTTGCCTCTCTTTCTTCCCTCATGCTCATCTGTTTCATTTCTTAAATTCCACATATGAGTGAAATCATACAGTAATTGTCTTTCGCTGACTAATTTCGCTTAGTTTAATATACTCTAGCTCCAACCATGTCATTGCAAATGGTAAGATTTCATTCTTTTTGATAGCTGAGTAATATTCCTGTGTGCACATATATGTATATATTCTCTCTCTCACATACACACACACATGCATACACATACCATATCTTCTTTATCCATTCATCAGTCAGTGGACATTTGGGCTCTCTCCATAATTTGGCTATTGTTGATAATGCTGCTATAAACATCAGGGTGCATGTGTCCCTTCAAATCACAATGTTTGTATCCTTTGGGTAAACACCTAGTAGTGCAATTGCTGGATCACAGGATAGTTCTATTTTTAACTTTTTGAGGAACCTCCGTACTGTTTTCCAGAGTGGCTGCATCAGATTGCATTCCCACCAAAAGTGTAAGCCGGTTCCCCGCATCCTTGCCAACACCTGCTGTTTCCTGTGTTGTTCATTTTAGCTATTCTGACAGGAGTGTGGTAATATCTCATTGCAGTTTTGATTTGTATTTCCCTGCTGATGAGTGATGATGAGCATATTTTCATGTGTCTGTTGGTCATCTGCATGTCTTCTTTGGAAAAATGTCTTTTCATGTCTTCTGCCCGTTTCTTTTTTTTTTTTTAATATTTTATTTATTTGACAGCGAGAAACACAGCCAGAGAGGGAACACAAGCAGGGGGAGTGAGAGAGGGAGAAGCAGGCCTCCCGCCGAGCAGGGAGCCCGATGTGGGACTCGATCCCGGGTCTCCGGAATCATGACCTGAGCCGAAGGCAGTCGCTTAACCAACTGAGCCACTCAGGCGTCCCATTCTGCCCGTTTCTTAACTGGATTATTTGTTTTCTAGGAGTTTGGTAAGTTCTTTTTTAAAAGATTTTATTTGTTCATTTGTCAGAGAGATAGACAGAGAGAGAGCACAAGCAGGGGGAGCAGCAGGAAGAGAGAGAGGCAGGCTCCCCACTGAGCCAGGAGCCCAATGCAGAACTCGATTGCAGGGCACTGGGATCATGACCTGAGCCGAAGGCAGTCGCCCAACCGACTGAGCCACCCAGGCATTCCAGATAAGTTCTTTAAACATTTCTGATACTAACACTTTATCAGATATGTCATTTTTTAAAATCAATCTCTAGGAATTTGTTATAAATTAAGGGGGAAAATTCTTTATGATATAAACTACAAATATTTTTCTAGTTTGTATACTGTAATTCACATAGCATGCAGTTCACTCATTTATAGTGTTCAGTGGTTTTTAGTATACTCAGAGTTGTCCATCTATCAAAACAATCAATTTTGGCCTATTTTCATTAACCCAAGAAGGTATCATGCACTCCTTAGCCCTCACTCCCCATTTCTCTGCAACCCTCCAACTCTCAGCCCTAGGCAACCATAAATCTACTTTCTGTCTCTTGAGATCTGCCTAGTGTGGACATTTCCTATAAATGGGATCATGTAAGATGTGACCCTTTGTGTCTGGCTTTTAGATACCTATCCTTTATTAGATAAAGGATTTGTAAATGTTTTCTCCCATTCTATGAGCTGTCTTTTCACTTTCTTGATAGTATCATTTGCAGCACAAAAGAGTTTTTTAGCTTTGATGATGTCCAATCATACATACACATATTTGATACATATATTTTTTGCTGTTATTCTTGTTGCTTGGGTTTTTGATGTCATATGTAAGACAGCTTTGCCTAACCCAAGATGACAAAGATTTATTCCTATGTTTCAACTCTTACTTTTAGTTCTATGATCCATTTTGAGTTCATTTCTGTGTATGGTGTAACAAAGGGAGAAGTTATTTTTTATGTCAGCAAACTTAACTACCTTCTAATATATGGCTTTGAATTTTCAAAGTTAGAAAGGGCTTCTGTACTCCAGGATTACAGAGAAATTCTATGATCTCCTAGGGTACATTTATGGTTGCCTCTTTTTACATTACAATTTCTGACTCCTTTTTCCTGGTATATACAGTGTGAGATACAGATCCAACTTTTTTTTCACCTTGGCTACCCAGCTATCCATCACCATTTATTGAACAGTCCATATTTTTCCCATTGGTGTGATGTGCCACCTTTATCATATACCCCAAAACATTTTTAAATAGTATAACAAAAATTAAAATAAAGGACTACTGGAAGAGGTAAAAGTGTAAGAATAGGCAAGGAACTGAGACTGTGAAAGCACATGGGCCTCATGCTTTTATTTTGGGTAGAAGCTCTTTGACAACTTTCTCAATTATTTTCCATGGTTACCAGTCTGTGTAGGTTTACTTATATCCTCTGCAATTAATATTATCCATTTTCATTTTCCCAGAAAATTGCCTATCTAGGTTTTCAAATGTATTGTGAGCAAGATGTACAAAGTACTTTCTTATAAGCTTTAAAAACTTCCTCATAACTATAGTTATGCTTTTTCTCATTTATGACTTTATATTTTTATGTTTTAAATCAAGTCCTGCATCGGGCTCCCTGCTCAGTACAGGGTCTGCTTCTCCCTCTCCTCTATCTCCATCTGTTCCCCCTTCTCGTGCTCTTTCTCCATAAATAAAAATCTATAAAAAATTTTTAAAATAAAGTAAAAAAAAAAGAAGTCAGGACTCACTCAATGATGTTTCCTGTGGCTTCACCATGGGGCTTGCAGGAAACAAAAATCAGTGTGCGGATAGCCCTGCAGTTTCGAATGGCTTGAACCACCTTATAGTCTGAGAGAAGAAACACACTGTATTAATATAACTATTTTTGTTTTGTTTTAAAGATTTTATTTATTTGAGACAGAGACAGTGAGAGGGTGAGCACAAGCTGGGGGAAGGGGCAGAGGGAGAAGCAGGCTCCCCACTGAACAGGGAGCCCCATGTGGGGCTCAATCCCAGGACCCTGGGATCATGACCTGAGCCGAAGGCAGATGCTTAACAAATGGAACCACTCAGGCGCCCTGTTATTAATGTAATTAAATTATCATTGTCTATGTTATCAGAAACTACCAACTGGCCAGCACCTAGGATTGGTTAGGAATAGAGAAGTAGGTTCAGAGCCAGCCCACTGGGAGTCCCCTTAGCACTGTATCGGAGTATGGGACTAAAGACGGTGGGTATCATGAGACCACCCAACTAGTTCTGTTAACAGGAAAGCTATCCATTCTTACGCAGTCCTGCCCGGCCTGGGTTCACCACAGCAACAATGAACTGCCCATGTTCCTTTGACTTTAGTAGCTGTGGTAGAATCTTCTCTGCTCGACCAGTGTGGAATTCACAGTTGGTGATGCCTGCAGAAGAGAGGCCCACAGGACAGAATTCAATGCTCAAGCCCAGCAGTGAGGGAAGGGGCAGGAGGAGGGGAGGAGTTTCAGCTTTACAGAAATGTACAGGAGACAGGGCTCTGCTATCTTCCCTTTGGGTGTGGCATACCTCCAAATAACAAGGAAAAAAAAATGCTTTTGGACCTGCCTCATTGTTGCCAACACACTTTCCTTTGCAATATCTCAGTAGGCCTTTCAGCTTGAGATACTAGAACATGTTATTTTAAAGCCTGGTAACACATAGGACATAAGTACCTGTACCAAGAAGAAAACCTTGCCTTTTACTCAAGTACTCTTTCAGCCACATTAGAGATTTTCAGAGCCTCAAGAGTTGTCTGGAGGTAGGGTAAAGGGAACAAGGAAATCTGTTTTGTACATGAGAGTTTGGCACATGATTTTGTTCAAAGAAAAGGTTCTGTTGCTAACAGTTGTTTGAAATCTACTGTATTATGTTATAATGCCTCATGAGTCTAATGTCAAGAAGGCTCTTCTCTATATTATCCAAAGTTTTGCCAAGTCCTCTTCCTATCATCTAGGACTGTTCATTGCCTCGGGCTCTTCTTCTAGATAGAAAAAAAAAAGAGGGGGATCAGCTATTGGGACCTCTTTCAGAACATCATCAGGATCCAACTCCAACCACTCCAGGATATCCTCCCTCCCTCTCCACAGGTCACGGATACAGTTGATCCCTTGCCCACACAACTCTTTACACAGCACAGAAACAACTCAGCTCTTCATTTTGTCTCTGGAATGTGAGCAACGTACCATTGAAGGCTGCAGTCCACCTGGCGTCCTTTACTGCCTGCTCAACCAACTCAATCCCCAGGACCTGGGAGGCATACTGAGCCAGAGACAGACCAATCACACCTGAGGAAGTAAGAGGATGAGAGAATGGTGTTTTAGGATTTTATTTTTATTTATTTATTTATTTGTTTGTTTGTTTGTTTGTCGAGAGAGAGCGAGCAAGTGAGCGCACAAGCAGGGGGAGCAGCAGGCAGAGGCATAGGGAGAAAGAAGCAGGCTTCCCACCAAGCTAGGAGCCCGACTCAGGACTTGATCTCAGGACCCTGAGATTATGACCTGAGCCAAAGGCATGTGCTTCACCGACTGAGCCCCCCAGGCATCCCTATTTGAGAATTTTTAAACCAATGATGGTATGCCTGTACCACCACCATCACCTCCCCACCTGGGCCCTGGCTGCTGGGTGGATGGAAGCTAAGCAGCATGTGGATTCTGCCCTGGGCTGCCACTTGCCAGTTCCACAGCAGATATCAAGGAGGATGGTATTAGAGTTCACTCCGCTCAGCTCCCCCACTGTCCGATAGAGCACCTCTGCACCAGCAGTGTTAATCTGGAAAAAGGCATCTGGAGAGATGCGGATCTTCAAGCCCAGTAGATCTTCAAAGAGGTGGGGTTTTCCAAACAGGAGCTGATAGGGGGACTGCTGATGGCTGCAACGTGTCACAGTGCTAGAAAAAAATCATTTTTAAAGGGGTGCCTGGGCGGCTCAGAGGGTTAAGCCCCACATCAGGCTCTCTGCTCAGTGGAGAGCCTGCTTCCTCCTCTTCCTCTGCCTGCCTATCTGCCTATTTGTGATCTCTCTCTCTGTCAGATAAATAAATAAAATCTTTTAAAAAAAGAATCGTTTTAAAAGATTTTACTTATTCATTTGAGAGACAGAGACAGCACAAGCAGGGGGCAACGGGAGAGGGAGAGGGAGAAGGGGAGCCTGATACAGGGCTCAATTCCAGGACACAGGGACCAAAACCTAAACTGAAGGCAGCCGCTGAACCAACTGACCCACCCAGGCACCCCTGGAAAAGAATTTTTTTTAAAAAAAGAATTTTTAAAAAAGCATTTTGGAGTAGCAGACCATTCTGTCTCTAATGGTTTGGGGGGTGGGCAGCATCTCAGCCAGGAGATACGGCCTCCACGGCACGGCCCTGAGAGGCCTGGAGGAATTCCCTCTCAGAGGATGGAGGTATATGCAGACACGCTCTCATCTAAATCTGGCCTGGCTTCTGGGACCTGGCTGGTGTACAAGAGCTAGTTAGCCCGGTTCCTCCACAGTCAGCAGCCCTCCCCTCAGTAAGCCACAGCTCACAATATGGCAAGTCCTCCTGCTTGCTGTTTGGCTACCCCAGGTTTACCTTTCCTGAAAGTAAAGTGATGTCAAGTCACAGACAGCTCCTGGCCCAGTGGTGAAAAACTTCTTTACACCCTCCTTCTGAACTTCGAGCTCCTCCTGCCCAGATCACAAAATCAGAGGAGTCAAGCAAGGACTGACTCATCTCGGACAAATTTTCTCTCCAAGCTCTATAGTAATCAGCCCTGAAGTGGTTAGACAAGAAGGAAAATTTCTTAAATCCTATTATAAATAACACTTAACATAAAGCAAGGTTCTGTGTGACCAAAAAAAAAAAAAAATACGCTTTTTCCCATCTCGGCAGAAGCACTGCTTTATCAGCTTCTGATAAGTCCTATATGATAGACTCGATGCTTTCTCTAGTTTGAGCCTCCTTAATAGTTTTCTAAGGAAAGTGTGAGAAAGTGTCATCCCTACTGTAAATAAGGAGCTAAACTAAGCTTTTGCCTCATTATGAAGAAGCAATAACTTTTCAATTCCCTTTATACCTCTCTACTTCAAATATCCCAACCACCCACCCAAATACCACCTCAAAGAAAAGAAAGAGGGTATGGAAGGGAATGATCATGGTAACTAAATTCTTTCTTTGGATTCAGAACATCTTAAAATTCTTACATCACCGCAGAGAACTTAAACATCACCTTGACACAGGATATACCACAATAAACTATCGTGGAGCTCCGGAGTTAAAAGGCCAAGAACTGTATTTTGAAGATAAATACTCAGTAGTACGATTACTGCATCATAGGGTAGCTCCATTTTTAACTTTCTGAGGAACCTCTATACTGTCCATGCTGTTTTCCACACTGGCCATACTAGTTTGCATTCTTATGAACAGCACAGTACCCTTTTCTCCATATCCTTGCCAACACTTGTTGTTTCTTTTATTTTTGATTTTAGCCATTCTGACAGGTATGAGATGGTATCTCATTGTGGTTTTCATTCGCATTTCCCTGGTGATGGGTGATGTTGAACATTTTTTCATGTGTCTGCTAGCCATCTGTATGTCTTCTTTGGAGATATGTCTGTTCATGTCTTCTGCTCACTTTTTAATTCAAGAACACTAATTCAAAGGGATACATGCACCCTGATGTTTATAGCAGCATTATTTATAATGGCTAAATTATGAAAGCAGCCCAAGTGTCCATCAATAGATGAATAAAGAAGAGCCATGGTATATGTATGTATATATGTATATGTACACACACACACACACACACACACACACATAATGGCATACTATTCAGCCATAAAAAAAATGAAATCTTGCCATTTGCAACAACATGGATGGAGCTAGACAAGTATAAATGCTAAGGGAAATAAATCAGTCAGAGAAAGACAAATAGTGTATGATTTCACTCATATGCAGCATTTAAGAAACAAAACAAATAAGCAAAGGGAAAAAAGAGAGAGAGACAAACCAAGAAAACATTCTTAACTATAGAGAGCAATCTGATGGTTACCACAGGGGAGGTGGATGGGGGGATGGGTGAAATAGTGATGGGGATTAACGCATGCAGTTTTCATGATGAGCACGATGATGTATGGAATTGAATCACTATGTTGTACACTTGAGCCTAATATAACACTATGTTGACTATACTGGAGTTAAAATAAGTGAATGAATGAATGAAAGGTTTTTTGACATACTTAGATTAAAGTTAAGTAATATAGTTTATCATTGTCTCACCAGTATTTATTGCATCTCCCATTAAAGTAGCATTGTGTATTTTCCTGTAGTTCTTTTTTTTTTTTTTTTTTTTTTTTTTTTTTAAGATTTTTATTTATTTGACAGAGAGAAACACAGCGAGAGAGGGAACACAAGCAGGGGGAGTGAGAGGGAGAAGCAGGCTTCCCACCGAGCAGGAAACCCGATGTGGGACTCGATCCCGGGTCTCCGGGATCACGACCCGAGCCGAAGGCAGTCGCTTAACCAACTGAGCCACCCAGGCGTCCCATCCTGTAGTTCTGTCAGTTATTAGGCATATGTAAATTTTAATTGTTGTATTTTCCTTTTAAATTGAACCTTCTGGGGTGCCTGCGTGGCTCAGTCATTAAGAATCTGCCTTGGCTTGGGTCATGATCCCAGGGTCCTGGGATCGAGCCCCATATCGGGCTCCCTGCTTCTCCCTCTCCCACTCCCCCTGCTTGTGTTTCCTCTCTCTCTCTCTGTCAAATAAATAAATAAATAAATAAATAAATAAATAAATAAATCTTTAAAAATAAAAAAATTTTAAAGAGTAAATTGAACCTTCTACCTTTATTAATAAGTCTTTTATCTCTAGTAATATCTGCTGCCTTAGAATCTACTTTGATATTAATAATTTTATCTGTTTAAATAAATACATATATACATAAAAACAAAAGGCCAGGAATTGTGTGTCAACTATACTCAATTTTTTTAATTACAAAAAAAAAAAAGGTCAGGAATCAATGGTGGGGGTTCAAGCCCCAGCTTGGCTATTTGCTGGCTCTTCAACCTTGGGTACTTCTTTTCTTTTTTAAAAGATTTTATTTATTTATTTGACAGACAGAGAGAGAGAGAGCACAAGCAGGGGAAGCTGCAGAGAGAGAGAGGGAGAAGCAGGCTCCCCACTGAGCAGGGAGTCCGATGCGAGGCTTGATCCCAGGACCCTGGGATCATGACCTCAGTTGAAAGCAGATGCTTAACCGACTAAGCCACTCAGGTAGCCCAAACTTGGGTACTTCTATGCCTCCATTTGCTCATCTAAATGAGGATAACAATGCTTTTCCTTCTCTTGCCTACTTTACAAGGGGGTTGAGATGATCACATTAAGTATAGGAATATTTAACATGGGAATGTCTGAAAGCCTTAAGTAAATTATAAATGTAAAGTATTATTTGAGTTATGAAAACTCTGACTATATTGTCCTCTCTACTGAGTTGGCTTTTATTTTTTTTTTAAAGATTTTATTTATTTGACAGAGAGAAACACAGCCAGAAAGGGAACACAAGCAGGGGGAGTGAGAGAGGGAGAAGCAGGCTTCCCGCCGAGCAGGGAGGCCGATGTGGGACTCGATCCCGGGTCTCCAGGATCATGACCTGAGCCAAAGGCAGTCGCTCAACCAACTGAGCCACTCAGGCGCCCCTGAGTTGGCTTTTAGAGTCAACAGAGTACCTACCAACTTCCATGGGCAAAATTCTTATAAAAAATACTTGGGAGTCCTCACATGGTAATTAACTTGGTAACCTCACCTCAGTCTGTGGTTTGATTATCCCAGCAGTGTGGTTAAAGAGTATCCTCATTATCTCTTCCTCCTCACCCATGGCCCCTCTTCCCAACCCACATAAAGATTCTGTGGATGTGTAGTTTCTGCTGTCTGCCCTGAAACTTCCAAAACCAACTGCAGGATAGTGAAAATAAGCTGCCCCTTATCATTCTGTGAGTCTCACCTGTGTTAATTCCCGGGGATGGAAAGTGATGATAGCCATCGTGTGCCCTTGGCTATTGGTGCGGACTATGAGCTCACGCCAGTACCCACCTTCATGAAACAGAAGGCAGGGTTCCAGTGGGGACTGTCGAAGGAATACTTCGTAGTACTAGGAAGAAAACAGTATTGTTATGCAGACAAATCTAACAAGTTCCACAACTGATTATTCCTGCTGAGTGATTGTTATGGGCTAAATTGCATTCAGCCCCATGTATATGTTGAAGCCTTACCCCAGTAACTCAGAATGTGACCATATTTGGAGGTAAGGTCTTTAAAGAGGTGATTAAAGTAAGGCCCTAATACAACTGACTGGTATCCTTTTAAGAAAGAGAAAATTGTGACACACCCAGAGACATCAGGGATACCCAAAGACTGGAAAGATCATGCGAAATCACAGAAGATGGCCACCTACAAGCCAAGGAGGCAGGTCTCAGGAGAAACATATCTAGGATTTCTAGCCTTCAGAACTGTGAGAAAATAACATTTCTGTTGGTTAAGCCACACAGTCTGTGGTCCTTTGTTATGTATCTGACAGACTGATACACATTTTGGTACCAAGAAGTGGCATGTTGTTGTAGCAAATACCTAAAAATATGGAAGTGGCTTTGAAACTGGGAATGACTAAAGGCTGGAAGAGTTCTGAGGTGTATGCTAGAAAAAGCCTAGATTGCCTTGAAGAGACTATGGGTAGGAATATGGATATTAGAGGTGATTCTGGTGAGATCTCAGGAAGAAATGAGGAGCATGCTACTGGAAACTTGACAAAAGTTGACTGTTATAAAGTGAAAAAGACCTTGGACGAATGGTGTCCTAGTGTTGGGTAGAAGGTAAAAAATTCTAAGTGCTGAACCTGGATATTTAGCTAAGGAGATTTTTTTTTAAAGATCGTATTTATGTATTCGACAGAGAGAAACACAGCTAGAGAGGGAACACAAGCAGGGGGAGTGAGAGAGAGAGAAGCAGGCTTCCCCCTGAGCAGGGAGCCCAATGCGGGGCTCGATCCCAGGACTCCAGGATCATGACCTGAGCCGAAGGCAGACACTTAATGACTGAGCAACCCAAGCACCCCAGCTAAGGAGATTTCTAAACAGTATTGAAGGTGTGGCCTGGCTGCTTGCTGCTCATAGTAAAATGTATTGAGTGGAGAAAGATACATTGAAGAAGGAATTATTATACAAAAAGGAACCAGAACCTGAAGATTTGGAAAAATTTCAGCTTATCCATATAATATGAAAGCATGTTCAGGAGGCATAACCGAGTTTATGGCTGGGTGATCTTTTGATAAAGAGATTACAGGTGTGACTCACAGATCCCATCAGCCATCTCTGCAGAACCCTAGAACAGAGAGGAAGTTTAATCAATAGAAACACTGCTAGCTTAGACTAAAGGGGACAGAGACAAGATATAATGAAGGAAAGCTATCAGACTTCTGGGACTCCACAGGACAGGACAATAGACCCATCTGACTGCCAACAGGTGTTATCCTTCAAGAAAATAGAAGCAATTCAGAGATCAGCAGGGCTGCTGCTGCCACTATAGGTCCAGAGGGGACAGATCCCAGGGGGACAAGGCTGTATCGTCAGTTTCAGTGGGCTAGACTGCCAATATCCAAAGTCTGAAGCATGAGCCTGCCACACCACCACAACTGTTGGCCAAAGGACAGAGCATCAAGCCAAAGAGGATAATTCTTGAGCCTTAAAATTTAAACGGAATTTGCCCTGCTATATTTCAAGCTTGCTCGGAACCTATGATATCTCTCCTCTTTTCAATTTCTCCCACTTGGGATGGGAATGACCACCCTCTTGTCTGTCCTACCACTATACTTTGGAAGCTGATAACTTGTATGGTTTCACAGGTTCACAGCTGAAGAATTTTTTAAAAGATTTATTTCAGAGAGAGAGAGGGAGAGAGTATGAGCAGGGGGAAGGGCAGATGGTGAAGGAGAAGCAGGTTCCCCACTGAGCAGACCCGACGATGGGCTCAATCCCAGGACCTTGAAATCATGACCTGAGCCAAAGGCAGACACTTAACCGACTCAGTCACCCAGACGTCCTTGAAGGTTTTTGCCTTAGGATTAATTATACCTTGAGTCCCATCCACATTTGATTTAGATGATATTGGGGGTTGGGATTGAAGGTCGATGCTGGAATGGGTTAAAATCTGGGGCTGTTAGAGGCACCTGGCTGGCATGTGACTCTTGATTTTGGGTTCATGAGTTCAAGCCCCATGTTGGGTGTAGAGCTTTAAAAATTGGGGGCTGTTAGGAAGGAGTGAATGTCTTTTGCATGTAAGGAGAACATGAATTTTGGGGGTTCTAAAGGGTAGAGGGTTATGAGCTAAATTGTGTCCCTCTAAAATTCATATGTTGAAAGTCCTAACCTCCAGCACTTCAGAATGTGACTGTATTTGGAAATAGGACTTTTAAAAAGGTGATTAAGTTAAAAAGAGGTAGTCAGAATGGACCCTCATCTAATCTGACTCTTGTCCTTATAAGAAGAGGAAACTTGGACACACAAAAAGACAGCAGGGATGCAGGTGTGCACAGAGAAAATACTATGTAGAGGCATAGTAAGAAAGTGGCCATGTGCAGGGCAAGGTGAAAAGCCCAGAAGGATACAAACCTGCTGACACCCTAATCTTGGACTTTCAGCCTCCAGACTTTGAGGAAATAAATTTCTGTTATTTAAGCTGCCCAGTCTGTGGTATTTTATTACAGCAGCTCTAGCAAACTAATGCAGTGATAGAAGAAACATGATTCCTACCCTGCAACCTTACAGAGGAATACTATCAATGGTATTCCAAACACTAAGCTCCATGAAGGCTTAGAGCTATAGCCTTAGTCTGGCACACAGCAGGTGCTCAATAACTGTTATTTAAAGAAAGGATAACTGAATGAATGGGAAAGGTGTTTCTATGTAGAGTCTCAATTTTTTCTATATACAGATGAAGGACAATAATTTCTATTTCTGTGAATTCCTCCTGGAAGCAATTCCTAATATAGCACCGGGTTGCTATGATTCCACTCTTACTTGTAACTCCCTGATATAAACCCATCATTTCTATGTTCCTTCAGATAACCAGGTACCAACTACACTACGGCTTAGCTGGATGCCTAATTTCCTCCTTGTGAATACAAGCCAGATGCAATCGTGATTTAGTTGTTGGAGTAGCAAAAGTCCTTGAAGTTAAACTTTTCAAATACAAGCCAGTTGCTACCACAAAAGGACATACTGTCTGATTTACTAGGTTCTTTTATTTTTATAATACATGTATTCTAGTTCTATTCAATTTTCAAATAAACCCTCTGTCAAATAAATAAAATCTTTAAAAAACAAAAAAGAAGTCTATCAAAATACCATCAACTTTTTTCACAGAGCTGGAATAAATAATCCTAAAATTTCTATGGAATCATAAAAGACCCCAAATAACCAAGGTATGTTGAAAAAGGAAAAGAAAGCAAGTGGCATCACAATTCTGGACTTCAAGCTCTATTACAAAGCTGTAATCATCAACAAAGTATGGTACTGGCACAAACACAGGCACACAGATCAATGGAACAGAATAGAGACCCTGGAAATGGACTCTTAACGATATGGGTCAACAAATCTTTGACAAAGAAGAGAAGAATATCCAATGGAAAAAAGACAGCCTCTTCAAAAAATTTTGCTGGGAAGGAGCACCTGGGTGGTTCGGAGGCTTAAGCCTCTGCCTTCGGCTCAGGTCATAATTTCAGGGTCCTGGGATCGAGCCCCACATTGGGCTCTCTGCTCAGCGGGGAGCCTGCTTCCCCCTCTTTCTCTGGCTTCCTCTCTGCCAATTAGTGATCTGTCAAATAAATAAATAAATAAATAAATAAATAAATAAATAAATAAAATCTTTTTAAAAAATTGTGCTGGGAAAATTAGACAGCCACATGCAGAAGAGTGAAACTGGACCTTTTCGTTACACCATACACAAAAATAGACTCAAAATGGATGAAATACCTAAATGTGAGAGAGGAATCCATCAGAATACTACAGGAGAATACAAGCAACAACTTCTTTGACCTTGGCCACAGCAATTTCTTGCAGACAGGTCTCCAAAGGCAAGGGAAACAAAGGCAAAAATGAACTACTGGGACTTCACCATGTAAAAAAGGTTTTGCCCAGCAAAGGAAGTAACAGACCAAACCAAAAGACAACAACGGGAGATATTTGCAAATGACTTATCAGATAAAGGGTTAGTATCCAAAATCTATAAAGAACTTATCAAACTCAACACCCGAAGAACAAATAATCCAATCAAGAACCGGGCAGAAGACATGAACAGATACTTCTCCAGAGAAGACATACAAATGGCCAACAGACACATGAAAAAATGCTCAACATCACTCTGCATCACCAAACTGTGTAAAGAGCCAAGTTGTGGGGTGCCTGGGTGGCTCAGTTGGTTAAGCAACTGCCTTCGGCTCAGGTCATGATCCTGGAGACCCGGGATCGAGTCCCACATCTGGCTCCCTGCTCGGGCGGGAAGCCTGCTTCTCCCTCTCTCACTCCCCCTGCTTGTGTTCCCCCTCTGGCTGTGTTTCTCTCTGTCAAATAAATAAAATATTAAAAAAAAAGAGCCAAGTTGTGGGTGCCTGGGCGGCTCAGTGGGTTAAAGCCTCTGCCTTCGGCTCAGGTCATGATCTCAGGGTCCTGGGTTTGAGGCCCACGTCTAGCTCTCTGCTCGGCAGGGAGCCTGCCTCCTCCTCTCTCTCTGCCTGCCTCTCTGCCTACTTGTGATCTCTCTCTCTGTCAAATAAATACATAAAATCTTTAAAAAAAAAAAGAGCCAAGGTGCCCTTCAAAAGACGAATAGATAAAGAAGATATGGTCCATATAGACAATGAAATACTACACTTCCATCAGAGAGGATGAATACCCAACTTCTGTAGCAACATAGACAGGACTGGAGAAGATAATGCTGAGTGAAATAAGCCAAGCAGAGAAAGTCAAGTATCATATGGTTCACTTACTTGTGGAGCATAAGGAGTAACACGTAGGACATTGGGAGAAGGAAAGGAAATGTGAACTGGGGTAAATCAGAGAGGGAGATGAAGCATGAGAGACCTTGGACTCTGAGAAACAAACTGAGGGTTTTGGAAAGGAGGGGTGTGGGGGGCATGGGTGAGCCTGGTGGTGGGTATTAAGAAGGGAATGTATATTGGGGCGCCTGGGTGGCTCAGTCGGTTAAGCGACTGCCTTCGGCTCAGGTCATGATCCGGGAGACCCGGGATCGAGCCCCACATCGGGCTCCCTGCTCGGCGGGAAGCCTGCTTCTCCCTTTCTCGCTCCCCCTGCTTGTGTTCCCTCTCTCGCTGTGTTTCTCTCTGTCAAATAAATAAATAAAATCTTTAAAAAAATTTTAAAAAAAAAAAGAAGGGAATGTATTGCACGGAGCCCTGGGTGTGGTGCATCAACAATGAATCTTGGAACACTGAAAAAATTAAAATAAATTATTTAAAAATAAATAAATAAAAACAGAATCTGCTTGTTTAGTAGGCAAAAAAAGTCACTCCTCATCAGGGAAATACAAATCAAAACCACAGTAAGATACCACCTCACACCACTCAGAATGGCTAAAATTAACAAGTCAGGAAATGACAGGTGTTAGTGAGGATGTGGAGAAAGGGGAACCCTCCTACACTGTTGGTAGGAATGCAAGCTGGTGTAGCTACTCTGGAAAAAAGCATGGAGGTTCTTCAAAAAGTTGAAAATAGAGCTACCCTAACCCCAGAAATTACACTATTAGGTATTTCCCCAAAGATACAAATGTAGTGATCCAAAGGGGCACCTGCACCCCAGTTTTTATAGCAGCAATTTCCACAGTACCTAAACTATGGAAAGAGCCCAGGTGTCCATTGATAGGTGAATGGATAAAGAAGACGCAGTATATATATACACAATGGAATAGTACTCAGTCATCAAAAAGAATGATATCTTGCCATTTGCAAAGATACGGATGGAAGTAGAGGGCATTATGCTAAGTTAATAAGTCAGTCAGAGAAAGACAATTATAGTATGATCTTACTCATATTTGGAACTTAAGAAACAAAAAAGAGGAGCATAGAGGAATGGAGGGAGAAACAAAACAAGATGAAACCAGAGGGGGAGACAAACCATAAGAGACTCTTACTCAGAGGAAACAAACTGAGGGTTGCTGGAGGGGAGGGAGATGGAGGGACAGGGTAACTGGGTTATGGACATTAGGAGGGCACATGATGTAATGACCACTGGGTGTTATGTTTGACTGATGACTCACTGAACTCTACCTCTGAAACTAATATTACACTATATGTTAATTAATGGAATTCAAAATAAAAAATAGGGGTGCCTGGGTGGCTCAGATGGTTAAGCATCTGCCTTTGGCTCAGGTCATGATCCCAGGGTCCTGGGATCGAGCCCCACATCAGGCTTCCTGCTCTGCAGGAGCCTGCTTCTCCCTCTCCCTGCCAATCCCCTGCTTGTACTCTCTCTCTCTCTCTGTCAAATAAATAAAAAGTAAAAATAAATAAATAAATAAATCTAGCAACCATCTTTTCACTGTAACCTCACATGGGGGTCTGGGGTCTCTTTCATAACGGCAGTAATCCTAATCATAAGGGCTCTACCCTCATGACCTAATCACCTCCTAAAGGCCCACCTCTTAATACTATCACCTTGAGTGTTAAGATTTCAACATACAATATTTGGGGTGACACATTCAGACCATAGCCATGCTTATCACCTTCAAACATACCACATAATTTACTTTATTATGTTTTTTAAAAATTTATCTCCCTGACTAAAATGTAAGTTCTACAAGGGAAAGGATATTTTCTTCATTATTGTATCCTAAGCACCAAGAACAGTAGAGCCTAGCAGTTGTAGGTACTCAATAGTACTTGTTGAATTAATACATGAAAGGAAGAACAAAGAATGATACAGTAGAAAAGAGCAAAATAAAGTCTTAGGAGATGGAAAGCAGACTCAAGTGCCAACTGAAGCAGGATGAAGGAAACTATATCCGGATTGCCTACAAAGGGGGACCTGATGAGATATAAGGTTTATCTGCTCCATACAACCTTATGGCTCAAACCTAAAGGTGCAAGTAAGGCACAAGACTTAAAAGAGGATGTGGTGGGGAGCCTGGGTGGCTCAGTCAGTTGAGACTTGGACTCTTGATTTCAGCTCAAGTCATGATCTCAGGGTCCTAAGATAGAGCCCCATGTCGGGCTTCATGCTCTGCGTGGAGTCTGCTTGACCCTCTCCCTCTGCTTGCTATCTCTCAAATAATAAAATCTTTTTAAAAAAGAGTGTGTGATTGAAAATCTAGACACAAAACTGGTAAACACCCTCATCCTACTGAGAACATTCATCTTCCTGTAGCAGGAGAAAGAAGATCTTTTTCTCACTAGAAAATGAACCCACAAAAGTTTTGAATTTGGAGATACCAGGCAGAGGGGTGAAAACAGGAAGATTCCATGTAAGTTTTCATTCTAAATGGTGGGGATCCCACCCCTTTTCTACACTTCAATTCTAAAAGGCCAGCAGCCAGGCAAGAAACTTGGAAATGATTCTCTCGAGAATAAGAATAGAATTTGGATTTTATTTTTTTAATAATAATTTATTTTTTCAGTGTTCCAAAATTCATTATTTATACCCCAGAACTGAATGGCTCCAAAGGAAAGATCTCCCGAGACAAACATATGGGCACACCCCAACATAATCACCAGTAGTAAAGCCAAGAATCAACAAACCCACTAAGCTGAACAGCCAATCAGGTTTTTAAGGTCTCACTCTTAAATATGAATAGTCAGTCAAGTATCATCAGCTCTTTGGTTAAAGTTTTCATTGTGAAAGACAATGAACAAAACAGGAAAAAAATTCCCGAAGGAACAGACAATTCATAGAACAGAAAAATACACACACACACACACACACACACACACACACACACATTACTTAATTATATTACTAAAAAAAAACAAGATGTTATACAAAAGGATCAGAGAACAAGAAAAATCTTTTGAAAATTAAAGGTAGGATAATTTAAAATTTTCATTAAAGATATTGGCTTTTATATCAAGAAAATGTCACAGAAAGGAAAACAAAAAGGCAGACAAAGAAAACAGGAGAGGAATGAATAGCAGATTACTGGCTCAATCCATGAGGTCCTAAATTCAAATAATAGAAGATAAAAAGAAAATCCAGAAAATGAGGTAAGAAATGATACAGGAAATTTTCCCACCTCTGAAAGCATTAGCTTCCAGATTGACAAGTCCTAATTTGTACCCACCACAATGACAATGACAAAAAGGCCCACTAGGTCATGAAGTTTCAGAGATAAAGATATTCCCTAAAAGCTTCTGGAGAGAAAGAGGAGAGAAATTACGTACGAAGGATCAGGACTTAAAGTAGCATTTAGATTCATTCCCTACAAAGGCGGCCAGATGACAAAACCGTATCTTCAAATTTATAAAGGCAAACTATTCAAATCCAAATCTAGAAATCTAGAAAAAGTTTCAGTCATGTCAGGAAAGAAAAAAAATTATAGACATGAGAAGACTCTAAAACTTTACCATCTAGGTACCCTTCCCCAAGAAGCTTATGGAGGTTGTATTCCAGCCAAATGGGGGTGTAAACCAGAAAAAGGAAGACAGGAAAGCAGCAAAGGAGTCTTGGGATAATAGTCACGCAGAAGGCCTCGGGAGCCTAAGATGGAAGATTCTAAGAAAAAGGTCTTCAGGGAAAAAACAACTCAAGTTGTTGAGCATATGGAGAATGCAGGTGAATGTTTGACAGAGCTCTTAGAGTACTTGGGAAAAAATTAGCAATAGGTTTTAGGAAACTAAACCAATAGAAAAAAAAATGAGGTAATTATCCATGCCAATAAAAAGTTATAAAAATCCATCACACCAAACAGAACTATGTACCTATTTTTTAAAAATGAAGTGCAGGGGCACCTGAGTGGCTCAGTTAAGCGTCTGCCTTTGGCTCAGGTCATGATCCCAGAGTCCCAGAATTGAGCCTGGCATTGGGCTCCCTGCTCAGCAGCAGAGTCCACTTCTTCGTCTCCCTCTGCCTCCTCCCCCGACTCATGCGCTCGCTCGCTCGCTCGCTCTCTCACTCTCTCTCTGTCTCACTCTCTCTCAAATAAAAAAACAAAATCTTAAAAAAAAGTGCAATATTATGTGAAAAAAACCAGGTGCAGGGGCAACTGGCTATCTCAATCTACTCTTGATATCAGGGTTGTGAGTTTGAGCCCCACATCAGGTATAGCAATTACTTAAAAATAAAACCTTAAAGGGAAACCTGGGTGGCTCAGTCTGTTAAGCATCTGCCTTAGGCTCTGGTCATGGTCCTAGGGTCCTCAACAGAGAGCCTGCTTTTCCCTCTGCCTACTGTTCCTCTTACTAGTGCTTTCTGTCTCTGACAAATAAAACCCAGAAAGAAAAAGAAAGAAAGAAAGAGAGAGAGAGAGAGAGAGAGAGAGAGAGAGAAAGAAAGGAAGAAAGGAAGAAAGAAAGAAATCCTTAAAAAGTTAAAAAAAAACCAAAAACAGGTGCAGAACAGGGTCCATCTTAAGCTACCTTTCGGCTAAGAAAAGTTTCCTTTTTAAAAAAATAAGCAAAACCAAAACTTGTTATTTATAGAAGGAGGGAGGGAACTAGGTATAAGGGACAGAGATGAAAGCTAGACCTCTATAGACCTTATTTTGTAGATTTGATTTTGGAACCATGTACATATTTTTAAAAATTGTAAAACGAAATTTAATCAAAATGAAAAAAAACTCAATCCCTAAATTTAAAAGCAAGCAAAACAATAAAAGTGAAAAAGAACCTGTGTATCAAGTATTAAGTTGCTGGCTTTTTAAAAACGATTTTATTTATTTAGAGAAAGAGAAAGGGCGAGTAGGGGCAGCAAAGAGGGAGGGGAGAGCTGAAATCAAGTCAGATATTTGACCGCCTAAGCCATCCAGGCACCCCAAGTTAGTGGCTTAACTACAGAGAAAGGTAGTATTTCAAGAGGCACAATAATGTGACAAAAAGAACTGGATATAAATCTTGAGCTCTGGGGCGTCTGGGTGACTCAGTCGTTAAGCACCTGCCTTCAGCTCAGGTCATGATCCCAGAGTCCTGGGGTCCAGTCCTGAGTCAGGCTCCCTGCTCAGCGGGAAGCCTGCTTCTCCCTCTCCTATTCCTCCTGTTATATATATATTAGGGTAGAATAATTATGTTAATGTCAGGACCCAAATTTTCATTGTTAAGACAAAAGATAAAAATATAAAAATTAAAAAAATCAAAAGATTTCAGTAAAAGTTCTGTCATTCCAAATTTGATTTCAATGTATCACTATGAACTAATATTTTTTTCTTTTAAAAAAATATTCCCTGGCTCTGTCCACTAGAAGGCCTTGAAGTCTTACCAACCCAGTATACGTAGGCAACCCTAGCACCCACACTGTGCCTCCAAACACCACTTCCCAGTAAAAGAGACAAGGATTCCTTGAAGAAGGACTGATTCCTAGTCTCAAGCAGAAAAGACTAGATGTGGTAGAAATACCTCATCATTCCAGAACTACTAGGGCCACCCGAGGGCCGAGACAACTTAATGCACTTCCAATTGACTAAAAATGGAACAATTTGAACACCAAAAACTAATAGTTAATTCAGTGGACTAAAACATACCAAGTATGTTAAAAATCCATGATTGTGGGGCACCTGGGTGGCTCAGTGGGTTAAGCGTCTGCCTTCAGCTCAGGTCATGATCCCAGGGTCCTGGGATTGAGCCCATGTTCAGGCTCCCTGCTCAGCTGGAAGCCTGCTTCTCCCTCTCCGGCTCACCCTGCTTATGTTCCCTTTCTCACTGTGTCTCTCTCTGTCAAATAAATAAATAAAATCATTGAAAAAATTAAAAATTCAAACAAATAAATGGTTAAGTGGGAAGCCTGCTTCTTCCTCTCCCTCTGCTCCTCCCCCCAGCTTGTGCTTACTCTCTCTGTGTCAAATAAAATCTTTTTTCAAAGATCCATAAATTTGGGGCGCTTGGGTGGCTCAGTTGGTTAAGCAACTGCCTTCGGTTCAGGTCATGATCCTGGAGATCCGGGATCGAGCCCCACATCGGGCTCCCTGCTCAGCGGGAAGCCTGCTTCTCCCTCTCTCACTCCCCCTGCTTGTGTTCCCTCTCTGGCTGTGTTTCTCTCTGTCAAATAAATAAAATCTTTAACATAAAAAAAAAATCCATAAATTTTGGGCGCCTGGGTGGCTCAGTTGGTTAAGCGACTGCCTTTGGCTCAGGTCACGATCCCGGAGACCCAGGATCGAGTCCCACATCGGGCTCCGTGCTTCTTCCTCTTTCACTCCCCCTGCTTGTGTTCCCTCTCTGGCTGTGTTTCTCTCTGTCAAGTAAATAAAATCTTTAAAAAAATTAAAAAATCAATCAATCAATCAATCAATATCCATAATTTCAGGCACCTGGGTGGCTCAGAGGGTTGAGCCTCTGGCTTCAGCTCAGGTCATGATCTCAGGGTCCTGGGATCGAGTCCTGTGCCAGGATATCCGCTCAATGGAGAACCTGCTTCCCCCTCTTTCTCTGCCTGCTTCTCTGCCTATTTGTGATCTCTCTCTCTGTCAAATAAATAAATAAAATCTTTTAAAAACTCCATAATTTCATAATGATACTAAAACAAACAAATTTAACTGATCATCTTTTGAAGAAGGTGAAAAACCTAGGATTTACCCTGTCTTTTTTTTTTAAGATTTTATGTATTTGACAGAGAAAGAGAGCACAAATAGGCAGAGAGGCAGGCAGAGAAAGAGGGGGAAGCAGGCTCCCCACCGAGCAGAGAGCCCAATGTGGGGCTCAATCCCAGGACCTTGAGATCATAACCCAAGCCGAAGGCAAAGGCTTAACCCTCTGAGTCACCCAGGTGCCCCAAGGATTTACCCTCTCTTGATTGTATCAGTACATAAAGGTAACAAAATAGGTGATAAGGAAAAGTCATTTTTAGAATAATTTTAACTAATAAACGAAGACATAATAGACCAGGCAATGATCACCAATGACTCAAAAACCATAAGGCAAAAACCTGACAGGAAGTTTTTTTAATGAGTGGATCAGGCTGATAACACTGAATCCATGATTCAATTTTAACATTACCGAAAGAGACCCCATCAGGCATATAGGTGTTAAAAATATTCTCACCTCAACTTAAATCTGAATCTAATCATCTAGATCTACCAGTTTATAGGAAATACGGGGGGCAGAGGAAGAACATTAAATAACATCATGAGAATTCAATCAGCAAAATCCAGAACAAGGATTTCCACAGGAAAACCAGCCAGTTTCTTCAAAAAATAAATTGCAAGGACAAAAAAAATTTAAGAGGGAAGGGTACTTACAAATTAAAAGAGAATGAAGAGACATGTTAGTAAAATGCAATGTGTATGCCTTGTTTGAATCCTAATTTGAATAAACCACCCATAAAACTCGAACTATATATGCGATACATCAGTGTCAAACCTGAACATTTACTGAATATTTGATGATATTACAGGATAAATGTTTATTTCTGGATGTAATAATGGTATGAAGTTATGTTTAGTTATTTATATTTTTTAAATATTTTATATATTTATTTGACAGAGAGATAGAGAGCACAAGTAGGCAAAGTGGCAGGCAGAGAGGCAGAGGGAGAGGGAGAAACAGGCTCTCTGCTGAGCACGGAGCCCAATTACAGGGCTCAATCCCAAGACACTGGGATCATGACCTGAGCCGAAGGCAGCCACTTAACTGACTGAGCCACCCATGTGCTCCTATTTATTTATTTTTTTTAAAAGATTTTATTTATTTATTTGACAGAAAAAGAGAGAGAGAGACGGACACAGAGAAAGCACAAGTAGGGTGAGCAGCAGAGGGAGAGGGAGAAGCAGGCTTCCCGCTGAGCAGGGAGCCCGACACAGGGCTGGATCCCAGGACCCTGAGATCATGACCTGAGCTGAAGGCAGATGCCCAACGAGCTGAAGGCAGATGCCCAACTTTTAAAGTTATGTTTAAAAAATTAAATTCAGGGGCACCTGGGTGGCTCAGTCCTTAAGTGTCTGCCTTCAGCTCAGGTAATGATCTTGGAGGCCTGGGATCGAGCTGTGCATCGGGCTACCTGCTTGGCGGGAAGCCTGCTTCTCCCTCTCTCACTCCACCTACTTGTGTTCCCTCTCTCCCTGTGTTTCTCTCTGTCAAATAAATACATAAAATCCTTAAAAAATTAAATTCATTCTTTTAGAACTCACACTGAAGTATTCATATTTTATATGATAATATAACATCTGGAATTTGCCCTAAACTAATCCAAATGGGTTAGTGGAATGTGGGGTGGGTGAAGGTATAGATAAAATAAGATTGGACACATACTGATAGTTGTTGAAGCTGGGGAATGAGTATATGGAGTTCATTACACCATTCTCTACTTTTTATATGTTTGTATTTTTTCACAATATAAAATGAAAGGAAAATTTGTACAACAAAGGAAAACAAAATCTTAGTAAAAGTACTTGGCTCAGGAATGAATCTATGACTGTCTACATATTCATAACAATAGAAACACTAAATATTAATTTAACCACAAATTGTGCTATAAATATAAAAGGGTAGTTTGGGAAGAGAGACAAAGTAAGGGAGAGCAATTCTTATATGCCATAACTGGAAGTCAACAAATAAATATGTAAGTTGGATAAAATAAAACACATCAGAATAATGTACTATTTAGAAATAAGAACACCAGAAGAAATAGCTAAAATAAATACTGTAGTTTCTGGAAAGCAAGATTTAAGAGCAAGGAAGGGTAGGACAGAGGAGCATCCTTTTTCCTTACTAACCTATTACTATTTGACGTTTTTATTTTACTTATTTGACAGAGAAAGAGAGAGTGGCAGGCAGAGGGACAAGGAGAAGCAGGCTCCCTGCTGAGCTGAAAACCCATTGTAGGGCTTAATCCCAGGACCCTGGGATCATGACCTGAGCCAAAGACAGATGCCTAACCAACTGAGCCACCAAGGTGCCCCTACTATTTGACTTTTAAAACTATGTACTTGTACTTCTTCGATAGTATTTTATTTATAGATTGCTTCTTAGGTCTTTGAGCTCTGGCTGTAAGCTCCGATAAAATTCATATTTTGACTCAAGACTCAAGAAGAGGGGGGCACCTGTGTGGCTCAGTTGTTAAGCATCTGCCTTTGGCTCAGGTCACCATCCTGGAGTCTTGGGATCGAGCCCTGCAGTGGGCTCTCTGCTCAGCGGGAAGCCTGCTTCTCCCTCTCTCACTCCCCCTGCTTGTATTCCCTCTCTAGCTGTGTTTCTCTCTGTCAAATAAATAAATAAAATGTTAAAAAAAAGACTCAAAAAGAGATTTGAAACTTCAAATCAGGGCAAACTAGGTTTATCCTATCATCGTAATGGAATGCAATGCCACTACCAGGGACAGAGAAAGAGAGATCAAGGTATTTAAAAAGTGAGAACAATCTAAGGCTACAGATATAATTATTATTTTTATTACAGTGGGCATCTGGCCTGTATTTGAGTACCTACTCGATTGGCTCTTAGGTCCCAGTACAAATTTTGCAGGGAAAGGGAATTCCCCTGGATAGATGTGGAGGGTAAACAATTTGCCCCACAGAAGCTGGAAGGGTTAGAAACTTGGGCAAATATTGCAAAGAGGTATCCATTCAGCAAACATCTGATGAGCACTCACTATGTGTAGGAATCTATGCTAAGTGCTGGGCTACAAAATTAAATAATATACAGCGACTACCTCTACAGTCTCTTGCGAGAAGCACCAATACAACAATGCAATATGGTGTAACAAATGGGAGATTAGACTAGAGTACAGAAAAGGGGGTTCCCTAATCAGATTGAGGAGTCAGATAAGGTTTTCTACAGGATCAAATGCTTGAAATGAATCTTTGAGCATAAGCAGAAGCCAGGGGGAGGACTGAAGGTGCTGTGGAGAAAGGACAGCCTCAGGAGGAAGTGAGATAGCTCACAGGATAATTTGAGTTCCATACAAATGGAGAGAGGAAAGCAGGTAAGGATGTGGCAGAAGATGAGGCTAGGGACCTTCTCATGAAGATCTGTCAGTGCAAAGATAAGAAATTTAAGCTTTATTCTAAAAGTTATTGGGTAACTACCGAAGAATTTTAAGCAAGATTGTAGTATGATTTTATTTGCATTTTAAGGACACCTCTGGCTCCAATGTAGAGAATAAACCAACGTAAGGGATTGGAATTAGTGAGACAGTTTGGAGGTTATTGTGGTAGTTTAGGCAAGAGAAAGTGGTAGCTTAGAACTGAGTGGTGGTGGTGGTAGTGGTGGTGGTAGTGGTGGTGGAAAGAGAAGAGGATGGAATCAAGGTATTTTTAGAAAGGAAAACGGATGGGACTTGGGAGACCAATTAGATGTGGCTGTGGAGTCTAGGATGACAAGTTTCTAGCACATGGTGCTACCATTTACTAAGATGAGAAGAAGGAAGCAGATTCTGAAAGGGAAGAGGATAAACTTGGTTTAGGGCAGTATTTCTCAACTGGAGGCAACTGTGCCCCCCGAAGAGACATCTGGAAACATTTCTGGTTGTCACGACTAATGGCATCTAGTGGATAGAGGCCAGGGATGCTGCTAAAGTCCTATAATGCCCCTAACAGCTCCACATAACAAAAAAATGACCCAACCCTAAATGTCGTTAGGGCAGAACCTGAGAAACCCTGATCTAGGGCAATGTGGATTTGAATCTGTAGGTCAGTTAAGTAAGGAAGTTCAAGAGCCTTTTAGAAATGTACCTCTCGGGGCGCCTGGGTGGCTCAGTTGGTTGGGCCACTGCCTTCGGCTCAGGTCATGATCCCGGAGACACAGGATCGAGCCCCGCATCGGGCTCCCTGCTCCGTGGGGAGCCTGCTTCTCCCTCTCTCACTCCCCCTGCTTGTGTTCCCTCTCTAGCTGTGTTTCTCTCTGTCAAATAAATAAATAAAATCTTAAAAAAAAGAAAGAAAGAAATGCACCTCTCAGGGCGCCTGGGTGGCTCAGTGGGTTAAAGCCTCTGCCTTCGGCTCTGGTCATGATCTCAGGGTCCTGGGATCAAGGCCAACATTGGGCTCTTTGATCAGCAGGGATCCTGTTTCCTCCACTATCTCTGCCTGGGTCTCTGCCTACTTGAAATCTCTCTCTCTGTCAAATAAATAAATAAAATCTTTTAAAAAAAAAAAGAAAAGAAAGAAAGAAATGCACCTCCTGGGGCGCCTGGGTGGCTCAAGTCATGATCCTAGAGTCCTGGGATCAGCCTGCATTGGGCTCCCTGCTTGGCGGGAAGCCTGCTTCTCCCTCTCCCACAACCCCTGCTTGTGTTCCTTCTCTCACTGTGTCTCTCTCCATCAAATAAATAAACAAAATCTTTTTTCATTTTTTAAAAATATTTTATTTATTTATTTGACAGAGTGAAACACAGGTAGAGAGGGAACACAAGCAGAGGGACTGAGAGAGGGAGAAGCAGGCTTCCTGCTGAGCAGGGAGCCCAATGTGGGGCTCGATCCCGGGTCTCCAGGATCATGACCTGAGCTGAAAGCAGTCGCTTAACCAACTGAGCCACCCAGGCGCCCCAATAAACAAAATCTTAAAAAAAAAAAGAAATGAACCTCCTAAAGCTCAAGAGGGAACCAGAATGCAAATATAAGTTTAGGGTCGCTTGGGTGGCTCAGTTGTTAGGTGACTGCCTTCAGCTCAGGTCATGATCCCAGAGATCAAGCCCCACATCAGGCTCCCTGCTCGGCGGGAAGCCTGCTTCTCCTTTTCTCACTCCCCCTTCTCGTGTTCCCTCTCTGGCTATGTTTCTCTCTGTCAAATAAATAAATGAAATAAACATATATATATGTTTAGAAGTTATCAGTTTGTAAGTGGTCACTCCACCTACAAGTCTACTTGGGTACAATCGCCCATGAATATATTTGAAAAGAATGTCAAGGACAGAGTCCTGGGGGATACCAACACGTACAGTAGGAAAGGAGAGGAGAAAAAATCCCATGGGAAAGACTAAGAGGTGGCCAGCAAATACAAGAGGAAAACCATCAGAGAAAGGAAATCATAGAAATCAAACAAAGAAAATGTTTCAAGGAGGGAAATAAGATAAATAAGTGGTGTCAAAGGCAGAGAAAAGTTGAGTAAGTTACAGAAAGTTTCCATTGGAGTTGGCAAAATAGAGGTCACCGATGACTTTGACAAGATCAACTTCTATGGGGTGTTAAGGGCAGAAGAACCATGAGAGTTTTTTAAATGGGAGATATTTTATGTGTTTGTGAACTTAAAGAAAAGAGCCGGGTGCCTGGGTGACTCAGTGGGTTAAAGCCTCTGCTTTCGGCTCTGGTCATGATCTCAGGGTCCTGGGATCAAGGCCACATTGGGCTTTCTGCTCGGTAGGAAGCCTGCTTCCTCCTCTCTCTCTGCCTGCCTCTCTGCAGGCTTGAAATCTCTCTCTCTGTCAAATAAATAAATAAAATCTTTAAAAGAAAAGAAAAGAGCCAACAGGGGTCATAGGGAAGGAGGTGCAGAAACAGGAGAAAGAGGGTATGTAATGAAGGAGCAAGGATCTAATGGAGGGAGATGAGTCCAAAATGATGTTTCAAGGAAGGATAGTGTTAGACAGGGGGAAGGCCAACCCGACTCTTTCACTGAAATAGGTAGAAAGGAAGGATAAGATTTCAATGTAGTTGGTAGATGTTAGGAAAAGAAGCTAAGAGAGCTCTCATGTGATACCCTTCAGAGAAGAATGAAGTACAATCATCTGCTAAGGGCAAGAGAAGTGAAGGGGTAGGGAATTGAGGAGAAGTAAAGATTTAGAGAAGTCACTGAAGAGAATGGGAGAAGAAACTGATGAAATGCATGTAGGAAGATTTCTGGAGAACAATTCTACAAAGGAAGCTGCATCCTAGCAAGAAAATCTTGGAGGTCAAGATGTGTCCTAGTAGAAGGCACCACCCAAGTGTGAGGAACTTAAATCATTAGGAGGGTGGGTGCTGGTAAGAACCAACAGGGAACAAGAGTGTCAGTTGGGAAGTCCTGTTCAGTCCTCATGGACAAGGCTTTTGACTTTTTTTTTTTTAAGTTCCACAAGGGCAGGTACCATGCCTATTTGAGTCTTCACTGGATCCCCAGCACCTGGCAGAGTGCCCAACACATAGTAGGCACTCAATAAATAGTAAGCGCATGAAAAGAGAAGGATATAAAAATGTCTTAGAGGCCAACCTCACGATGTAGATGCCTTACCATTTACATCTCCCATGATATTTCTCAGTTCTGTTCTGCCGAAAACACTAGCCTTCCAAATATTTCAGACACCTGTCACCTGTTAGACTGCCCTCACCGGTACCTCTTTTTCCTAAAACTTCCCGCCTATTAAATTCCTTGGATGGGGTGCCTGGGTGGCTCAGCAGTTAAGTATCCGTCTTTGGCTCAGATCATGATCCCAGGGTCCTGGGATCGAGCCCCACATTGGGCTCCTTGTTCAGCAGGAAGCCTGCTTCTCTCTCTCCCAATCCCCCTGCTTGTGTTCTCTTTCTCACTATCTCTGTCAAATAAATAAACAAAATCTTTTAAAAAATTCGTTGGGTGGGGCACCTGGGTGGCTCAGAGGATTAAGCCTCTGCCTTTGGCTCAGGTCATGATCTCAGGGTCCTGGAATCAAGTCCCACATCGGGCTCTCTGCTCAGCATGGATCCTGCTTCCCCATCTTTCTCTGCCTGCCTCTCTGCCTATTTGTGATCTCTCTGTCAAATAAATAAAATCTTTAAAAAAAATCCCTTGGATGCCTGGCATGTGCAATAATGTAGAAGCTCTCTCTCCTGCTTTCCACCCTCCCTGAAATGAAACACTAGCAATGTTCTCTCCATGTTACAAGGTATGCTCTCAGAACAAAGCCCCTCCTCCCCTGTAGCACCAGAGGCTGCTCTATTATTAAAATGTCAGGGACCCCCGAGCGTGTGGGCGCCCCCGTGCGTGTGGCGGCCCCCGTGCGTGTT